>JAOUQY010000004.1:5688233-5699242 GCA_028566355.1 Doras micropoeus | reverse complement strand
TGGGGGGAACTGGTACTGATGGGTGGGAATTGGAGACGACTAAATTAGGGAGAAAATCGGGGAAAAAAAAAAAAAAAATGTCTGACAAGCTGAATGTCATTCTCTCCCTTATTATCATATGTAGCCTTACACATGCATGTGGCTACAGACGACAGGACCATAAGAGACCTGAGACTTGACCTGGACTTGCATATAATGACTTGTGAGGATGGCAGAACCTCAGCAATCAGCACTGATTAAGTGAATCGGATTTGTTAGTCACGTCTGCGGTGCCCGGAGCCTTACCTTGCACTTGAAGGGTTTCACGGGAAGGTGGACGATCATGTGGGTTTTCAAAGTCTGCTTCTGGACGAATGACTTGTAGCAGACGTGACACTGAAAGGGCCGGACACTGGCGTGGATCAGCATGTGCCTCCTCAGGTTTGCAGACAATGTGAACTCGCGGGCACATACGTCACACTTGAAGCCTTTTGTTCCCTGAGGATCAACAGGAAGCAGAAAAGACTTGGTGACATCTCAAGGAAGGATTTACAATAAACATTAGTAGTCACATATTCATGTCATGCAAGTAACAATATTATCTTCTTGGATTAGGTGGTGTATTGAATTGGATTGTTTACATGAACAGAGTAGGTACACAACCCCGTCTCACCATCTGTACATTCCAAGGAGTGTGACGTAATTGCATTGTGTGATATAAATTAGGTAGAAAAGAGTTTCAAGCATGAGTGCTAAACTATTCTGAACATAGTGAGTTTATGAAATGATAGCTGGTGTTGGCAGACACTTTTATCCAGAATATACAAATGAGCTGCATAGATGTCCAAAAAAAAAAAAAAAAAAAAAAGCTGGTGCAGCTGCTATTTTATTTTGTTCCAAGCAAGCAGGAGCAACTGGTTCCACCTGTTTACTCAGCTGATCTTGGTCTTCAATCATGTTTGGTACCTACTTGGTTGGAACAAAACACTGCAACCGTAGCGGCCCTTTGTGGATAAGACTGGGTATGTTCATTGTAGCATTTCCATAACAGGTGTTAGATCTTAAAGAAAGCATCTCTCCAGCATTACAACTGTACTGCTGAGCAGAAAAATGTGCCTGGTTGGACAAATCAAGATTTGTATTTTATGCTTCAGGTAAGATTAGAATTTGGCTCAAGTGGCTTGGATCCATGGCCCCATTCATTCATTTTGAAGTCAACAACACAAGTCCCTCCCCCCTGCCCAACCCAAGAGTATATGAATATGACCGTGGAACTAAAAGTTCAGCCCTTCATGGCTACAGTTTGTCCACACTGTCTAAGACGATTCCAGCATGACAATGCACCATGACTTGAGGTTTCAATTAAATACTAGGTACGTATCCCCATCACACAACAACTACCAACTGAAGATAGTGAAGCCTAGCATGGGCTTCCTCTGAGACACGTGCATCTTTCTGAACTGCTGCTCATGTCATGTCACAGGGCAGCTGAACACACTTGGAAGTGCTAACTGCTAACATACACAAACTCAGATGGCCATGAGTGGTTCTCTGATTCTCTGATTGATGGGGGCAAGAGAAATGGCATCCTACTGCCTAGGGATCATGGACAACTGTGTTGTGTTGTGTTGGACGCTTAGCCATGGATGGCTAGGGAATCAAACCTTATGCCAATGATTTTGTGGTGCGGTACAATTACATCTAACCAGGCACAGCACTACTAGATAAGGGCACCTAATAGTCTGGAAACTCAGGGAGATACATTTTAGGCAACTCTACAACAGGGGTGTCAGGCTCAGGTACTGAAGAGCCATGACCTTTGAGTTTACCCTCTTCGAGCACACCAAATTCATCACATTAAGGCCTCGGGAATACAAAACAAACAATGAGATGTATCTGGTATGTTAGAGGAAAGAAAGGGAGACAGACAGACCAAGTCAAACTTGATGCCAAGGGTGCCAGTGAGGATGTCTCCACTACCACCAAGTTTAGCCTTTCTTTTTTCTTCTTTTTAACCGCTTGTGCCCATTCCTTGGAGTCACCATATCTTAATCGGGCACAGGTTTTTACACTAGATGCCCTACCTGGTGCACCTCTTGGGGGCTGGGTTGGGCAGCGAGTTAAAGGCCTTGCTCAAGGGCCCAACAGTGGCAGCCTCGATGTCAGGGGTTGGACCCCCAACCCCCTGATCAACAACCCAGAGTTCTAACCTACTGGGCTACCACTGCCCCAAGTATAGTCCTTCTTGTTATTAATTTTTGTGCCAGAATTAACCATAAATATATTGCTGGTTACAATGCTAATTCCATAAAAAAAATCATAACTAGCCAAAATGGACTTGAGGTTCCTGAACACAAATGTGTAAGCAACATCTCTGTAGGTCAATCAGGAAGGAAGCTATTGAGGAATAAACCATTTTAGACATTTGACCTTGCTGTGACCTTGATCCAGTCTGGATCAAATCCAAAATCAGTTCATCTGCTGGTTACAAGGGTAATTCTATATAAATTCTACAAACATTCAACCACTTGTTCTTGAGAATTCAAGCTAACGACCATCTCAGACGGCCCAATGGACAGACAGACAAAACATAATGGAGAAAAAAAATAAAGAGAAGGATGAACAACTTGAAAACAAAAAGGAACTGCATAGAGATGTGAAAAGAAAATGAGTCACATCAATTAAAAAGGAAGCATCTGGAGAACACAACTGTGTAGTTCATCACATTTACAGAAACTGAGGCTAAGATAGCTAGGAATTACTTGTGTGCTCTTCCTTAATATAGGAAGAGTTATGGCAACTTCAGTTCTAATTCATGTAAGCCTGGAGTTGGGAGAAGGGAGGATAATAATATTCAATCCTGGTTCTCCTGCTAGCTGTGTTCCTGACTGTGTAACAGACCAGCCAAACACACTCTCCAGACATTAAGTCTTATTTCTTATTACCGGCTGCAACCACAGCCTGGCAATTAAAAGGGAAAATCATCATTAATAATCAAAACAGTCACAATAACCATGCACAAAACAACAAAATGTTCAAGATCCAATGGATCAGCCTCCACTTACTTACTTTGCATGTCATGGTCAGAGAGAGCTTGCATGTGACTTTATAGCCAACACTTTTAATCTATACCACTGATAATTAGACAGGTTCTTTTTAACATTTTGCACTTTCGTCTCCTGTAAAAGTGTCGGCTATAAAGTCACATGCAAGCTCTCTCTGACCATGACATGCAGTGTTTTCTGACACGTCCAAACCAAAAGCCGTCTTTGGCATGATCAGCTCCTTGCAAACATGTGATGTAAACAGATCGCTAAAGGAGCATTTTTCGTGTATATTAAATTAAAAGGAAGGATTACACTGGGTTTGCAGTTTATTAAACACAGAAAATCATTTTAATAACGTAGGTACCTAATAAACTGGGCTCTCTGTGTTTCATTGAATAGGGTGTAAAGATATTTTGGATGCAAAATAAATTCAGTTAAAGATCAGCAGAAATTATAATATACTTGGAAACCTTTTCATATATATATATATATATATATATATATATGCGTGTGTGTGTGTGCTGTATATAATGTATATGAATGTACTATATATAATGTATCTGTACTTGATGAATATGAAATATAAAATACATGACTTCGTTAGAACTGTGCTAGTTCCATACCCAGAAACATAGCAAAACAAAGTCATTTTTACCTTAGAGGCACGTGGCTGGGGCTTGAGCACTTTGTGTGTGAGAGAGTGCTGACGTAGCTGGTGGAGCTGCAGGAACTGCAGGCCGCACTGGCTGCAGGAGAAAGAGCGTTGGGCCTGATGCTTCAGCATGTGGTTCTGCAACTGGCTACGATAGGCAAACGTCTTACTGCAGTGGCTACATTGGAAGGTGGCGGGCCCTTGGTGGCTAACCTGATGGCGCTTGAGGTGGGCATACGTGGGGAACTCCATGGAGCACTGCGAGCAGATGTGGCAGCGGCCTCTCTCGTGCTTCACCTCATGGGCTCGCAGTTCACTGGGGTAGGCAAAGCCTCGGCGGCAAAAGCGGCAGCTGAAGGGCTTGACATCCGAGTGTTGCAGCATGTGGCGCTTTAGGTGGCTGGTCTGAGTAAAGCCCTTTTTGCAGACAGTGCACTTGTGCGGCCGTGTACCTTGGTGCGTCAGTAGGTGAGTTTGCAGGTGGCTTGGCTGCTTGAAGAGCTTACCACAGTGAGGGCAGCCATGGGGTTTAATGCCATTGTGACCCAAGATGTGTGTTACAAGGTTATATTTGGAAGTGTATGACTTTTCACACATGCGGCACTTCCAGCGCTTCAAGCCTTCACCAACGTCTACACAATACGACTCGTTGATCTGAATGTTGATGTCCAGTCGGTCAATGCGGCGCCCCCGCGGGGCCTCCCCTTCCACAGGTTCCCCCCAGAACAGGCCTTGGTTGCTCTCATCATACTCCCCTACCCCATCCATATCTCCACCCTCATAGCCAACCTCATTAGCACGAAAGTAACCACTGATCTCTTCCCCTCCGCTGCCAGTCTTCCCCATCCTTGCGTCATTGCCTTCCTCTTGAACATCTTCATTTCCTCTTTTCTCCAGTGTATGGTTTCTGTCATGAGAATGAACCTCATTCGGTGTGTGAGTGTTGGAGTGCTGATGAACATGGTGGTTAGGTGGCGGATGTGTGCTCTTGGGTTCCCGGACACAGCCAGAGCAGCAGTTGTTGGGGTGAGCCTTGGAGGCTACACGGTAACCAGAGTTGTCTACCATCTGCATGCTCTCTCTAGGCATCATGCTCATCATGTGGTTGCAAGAAGGCAGTCCTGGGGTCACAGACTCACCTTTGACATGTGAGTTCTGGTGCACTACAAGAGGCTTTGTGTTTTCAGGTGTCCCCTGCCACCTCCGTTCAGCGCAGCTTGGGTGAACCTGACCATCCTCTCCGAGGTTCACACCAAGGTAGTCACCATTGGCACCAATGAGCTGGTCAGCATACTCATAGTCCATCCGCTCGATGGACGGAGCAGGAGATTCTTTGGGCTCTCCGGTATAAAAGCCGTTGGGTGCAATGGTGGCACCAAAGACCTCGTTCTGGGATATAAGTCCCAACACAGCAGCCTGGGCCAGAGACAAGACCACCACGGGGTCTGTCTGTGTCCCCACATCCATCTGCTGGTGCATGGCTTCAGCGTAACATCGAACCAGCTGCTGGGTCTTCTCCTCCTGCGACACACACACACACACACACACACACACACACACACACACACACACACACAAAACAAAATACATCAGAGTGGATAAATAAGGAACCCAGCCTTTAAGTATAATATAACTATAAGATATGTCAGATTGCATTGTCTGTTCACCATTTAAGCCACAGAGACCCTCAATTCATCTCATGAGGAATTAAAATGGTTTATTGGAGATAGAACTGAAGATTATGTCTGGTCATTACAATATAATTCAATCAACTAGTTTAACTGCACATAAAAAACAATACACAGATAGCTGCGAATTCAGCTGTCTGAGCTCTCTGTTTTCTATTTGTGAACGCCACGCTCTTATCAAAATAAGTAAAAAGAGAGAGATACTAACAAAAAACATCATGAATATGCACAGTGAGGGAATGAAAGTGCATGAAAGGAAGCTCGACTGACAGAAAAGACAGATTAGGCGAGTGATGGAGGGAGAGGAAAAAAAGAGGAGGGGCTGACTGTGTGAGTGAACAAGAGAGTGGGTGAGTGAAAGAGAGCAAGAGAAAAGAGGCACAGAGAGAGAGAGAGGGGGGGGGTAACATGAAAAGCATATAAAATATTTGCAGCAGAGAAAGAAATAACAGCATAGCATCTCAAATGTAAAAAAAATGCATTTGGTTAAAACAACATAGCTCTTTTATCATTAAAATCTGTATTGTACACAGTAAAGAATAAGTGAACCACACACACACACACACACACAGAGACACACACATATCCTCTAATATAAACTTACCAAATTTCTCTTGGTTTGAGGTTTTAGATGTTTGAGCGATCTCATCTTTAGTCAAAAGTTCACGTTTACCTGCTTGCCCCTTTTGCTCCACACTCTAGTGCTGTCTATAGCTACACACAAACACACACAGATACACACTGTCTCTGTTCTCTCTGTATGTGAGCTTGTTCTTTTTCCTCTCTCTCCCCTCCCTTTCTGTCAGACTGTCTCTCTCTCTCTCTCTCTCTCTCTCTCTCTTTCTTTCTCTCTCGTATGTGCTCGCTCTCATTTTCCTCTTTCCCCTCCCCCATCTCTCTCTCTCTCTCTCTCTCTCTCTCTTTCTTTTTCTCTCTCTGTCTTACTGGTGCAAGCACACACACACACACACACACACACACACACACACGCACACACACATTATGGCATTTGCTTTTATGCCCCAAAAGAAAAACATTTTATAAACATCCCAAATCAGTGTTAGATTGAAAAGAGTTGAAACAAAAGAATGAGAAAGAAACAGAGAGAGAGAGATAAAGGGGAAAGAGGGAGAAACGGAGAGAGAGAGATAAAGGAGAAGGAGAGAGAGAGAGAGAGAGAAAGGGAAAGAGAGAGAGAGATAGAAAGAGAAAGGGAAAGAGAGAGAGAGAGAGAGAGTGTGTGAGCGAGTGACTAAGCAAACATAAATTAAAAGGCAGAAAAATACATCAGGTGCAAAAGAATAATGAATGAAAAGGGAGATGTAGAGGAGAGACAGATGTGGCAGTAAGACGTCTGCTCTGCCCACAAAGTCACAGGGTCATAATTTGAATACGCCAATCTTCAGTATATACCAAAGTCCAGTAATGGTCACATCAGTGTACCGAATGTTTCACACACATCCAAATAGAAATCTGATAAAAACAAAAACTTGCTAAACTTCAAACATTACTAACTAAACATGCACACGCTTTTTCATTGACCTGACTGAACTGCTCTGTAAAAAAAATGTTTAATATTCTTATCTTTAACTGGAACAATAAACTGCACGGATATGAGAAATGTCACCATACACAGTTTGCTTATTTGATCAATATATGATAGAATGTCACAACACGTAACATAGAAACCCATTTTCATTTGGGGGGCATTTTAGAATTGTAGTGGTTACACCTCAGGAGAAAATGGCTGAGAGAGAGAGAGGTATTCAGGAAGACAAGAAAATGGAGGGATGAGGGAGGAGAAGTCTTTTTCAGTGAGGGAGAGGGAGGGAGGGAGAGAGAGAGCGAGAGAGAGAGAGCGAGAGAGAGAGAGAAAGAGAGCGAGGAAGAGAGAGTGAGGGAGAGGGAGAGGGAGAGAGAGAGGGAGGGAGAAGGAAAGAACAAATAGAGAGAGAGCAAGAAAGAGAGGGGAGGAGATAAACAGAATGACCAAGGGAGGGGAGAGAGCGAGAGAGAGAGAGAAAGAGAGAGAGAGACAGACAGACAGACAGACAGACAGAAAGGGAGACAGAAAAAGAGGGAGTGAGAGGACGAATGAGGGAGGGGGAGGGGAGAAAGAGAGAGAGAGAGACAGACAGAAAGGGAGACAGAAAAAGAGGGAGTGAGAGGACGAATGAGGGAGGGGGAGGGGAGAGAGAAAAAAGAGAGAGAGAGAGAGCGAGAGAGAGAGAGAGAGAGAGGGGGAGAGGGAATGAGGAGTGACAGAGTGAGGGAGACAGAGAGAATGAGAGAGTGAGAGAGTGAGAGAGAGAAAGGGAGGGCAGGGAGTGAGACAGGAAAAAATGGAGACATGAGAGACAGATTCTGATTGCAAGTACTTTGATTAAGTTTTAAACATCACAGTCCAGTTTTTTTTCCACATGGTTCATTTACATGGTTTCAAGTCTCTGATCCAAGTCAGGTCCGTGTACTGAACATAAGGAGGCATGCTAGTAAATGACTGAACCCTCTTATGATTTCATAGTCGCACACAGTAAAGGACAGAGTGTAGAGTCGCACAGTGCTTTTACATGCACACTAATGATCCAAACATTACATGCTTTAAATTAGTTAACCAACCATTTACAGTCAGAATGTAAAACCAATTATTTGCTGGGCAAAAAGCCATAAAGAGTAAACAAACTTTCACTGTATCTTATGACAGCCTGAGGAAGGAGATACTTTGCAAATAAATTCCAAATAAATAATTACCAGTACCTTGAGTACTTCCAACCTTCAGTTCCAACCAACCAAAGAACCAACCAACAAGCCAACCAAAGAACCAACCAACCAGGAAACCAACCAAACAACCAGCCATACAAAAAACCAAACAGCCAGCAAAAATTCATTCCTTCATTCATTCTCACTAACTGCTTTATCCTAGTCAGGATGGGCCAGAACTTATCCAGGAAACACTGGGCACAAGGTAGGGATACAACCTGCCATAGCAAGGCATTACACACATACACATTCACACACTCATTCACACCTGGGGCAATTTAGATTTGCCACTGTGGTAAAACTGGTCCCAGTTCATAGCCCACTTCTCCAACACCCTTTTTCTAGTTTCTAGCTGGTTTCTAATCTTGAACCAGTTCTTTTTATTTTGACTGCCAAAGAACCAGCTCTCAGACAGGAAAACAGAGTGGCACCAAAACTGGTCTAGAACCAAGAATTGCTTATGTCAGGGGCTGGATTCTCATTTACCAACAAGACCAACTAAAACTTTGTGACCACCAATTTTTCAGGAAGTTTGCAACCCTAATTCAGACTAAAGCAAGGTGATGGTATTATGCTTCATTAACTACTTATAACCTTTTTAAATACTTACCACATTTTCTGCACATTACTGTGTGTCTGTATTTCAAGCTGTGATTTGTTCAAATGTCAAACAGCCAAAATAAAGATTAAACAAGACAAAATAAAGATGCACTGTCTGTTTCCCTTACTGAAACTCCCTGATGCTAAATTCATGTTGCTTGCTTTGTGTGTATGCAAGGCAAATCTTTTTCAGTCTGTGGAATCGACTCAGAGATTCGTAGGCAAGTCTTAGTTTTCCAGTGATCAAGATCAGTAAATTTAGCTCGCTACTTGTTGTCCAGTGTTGCATAACATGAGTTGTGTCTTGAAGTGAAAAAACATTTGTTTTGTAGTTTAATTATTCATTTTCAGCCCACGTAGGAGACATATACAGATGTACAGAGTGACGTAATGATGTGGCTCTGTGGTGGGTCTCTAGCCTGGGGAAAAGCAAACCAGTTCTTAGAAGGTTCGCAAGTTCAACCAACTCTGGACCAGCACTAGCACTACCACCAGCCCAGGAACTAACGCCTAGTTTGCACTAATGGAAAAGGGGTATCAAAGAAGGAGTACAGTGCTTCTTTATATGATAGACCCCTCCCAATTACTCTTCAGAAGTCCTTATTCCAGGCCTTTCCATTATTTCAGACCAGAGGCTGGCACTTCATGTACTCTTCCTCAAGTATATAATTTCAGTCACATCAACTATTTACAAGAAGCACACCACTTCCAAGCCTCATGTGAGACACCTCACCTATGCCATCAGAAAAGCAGAGTATGTCAGCATTTGTTTCAACACTCGGATATCAGAACTACTATACTGCCAGATAAAACAGTCTCCAATAACCACCCCAAAGCACCCGAGCCTCTAAAAGCTTCATCTGTTTATTTATTTGAGCCTAATGAAGGCGATACTGCCAGTGTAGTTACATAAAGTTTATAAAACCTAGGTAACATGATGTGAGGACCACTTTGCTGGTGCACCAAGGCATACTCCCACAGCCAGACTCCCACAGTGCAAGAGGTTGCTGTTTGCCCTGTATGTACACAGACACCTACAGGGACTGCCAGTGCTTTGGTGCAACTTTTTTTTTTGGTTATGTATAAACTGATCACTCGATAGCGTCGATTTGCATGTATTTAAAGTATGCTGGTTCAAGCTGGTGTGATTTTACAGAAAACGGAGGAGTAACTTTTTCCCCAGATGTGTGCCATAGCCAAGGCACCACAATGCCACCTTCTTGTTTTCTTTATGCTCACAAGTCCCAGGTTTGCAAATTCACACATCAAACATCACCTAGACAATGATGCAAAGTGAAACTAACTGCTAACACAAGCAAATGCACATTTTGGATCCTTTCGCCAGGCAAATTTTATTTGCATTTAGTCACTGCTTTAGCCTAGGATGGGGAAAATGTCTCAGAAACTGCTTGTTGAGAATGAGTTTTCCGTAATTCATCAGCTCCTGGAAGAAAGATAAGATCTCCATGATTGGAGGACTGAAAAGGCTGTTTGTGCTCATCTGTGCACCACTGCTCAAACACTTACCACTGGTATCCATCAGGGGATATGTTACGCTGGATATGAATGTACATCTCTGCCCGTACCTGGCTGAGCAGGTCCCTGTACACCACAACGGGGCAAAACATGTGTCGAAGCTAGGGAGAAGCCACCTGCTTCCAAAATAAAAGTCCAGATGCACACCTGGACCAACCTGCACACTTCTTGTGGATACAACACAAAATTGGAATTCTGGCATTACTAATTAATCTAGTTAATCAGGTATTCAAGTATCCATGAACACCCTAGCAGATGCTACATAATCTCTCCAGGCCAGTGCTTCCCGTGCCATTGCACATTGACATCTGTGTGCTTACACATCTATCCTCAATGCTCTATGGTCATAAAGAGAACAGTGGGCACTGTGCCTTTCTCTTGATACAGCAGTTTCCACTCTCTGTAAAGTAATAGCAAGTCCTCCCACCAGTTCAGTACTCCCTTTGCATGCATGGATTTCTGAGATAAAAGCAGGGACTTCGCCACAGGATTAGGCTCCTTTGCCAGCTGATAGATGCCACTAATATGACACTGTCCAAGACAAAGAAATTCAGTATGTTCCAAAAAGCCAGTGTACCCTTCTTGGGGATGAAGAAGTAACTTGAGAAGCAGCCTCTCTGGCTTTGTTTAAGTCTAGTAGTACTAGTCTTATGGCTGGGAGGAGGGCAAGGATCGTAGGTCTACAGCCTACTCCCTGACTCCCCTACACCAGAGCTTGCATTCATGGTAATGTCATGGACCACATGC
>JAOUQY010000004.1:5526104-5536711 GCA_028566355.1 Doras micropoeus | reverse complement strand
AGACCGCCCCACCCGGGGATCGAACCCGGGACCTTCCTGCTGTGAGGCGACGGTGCTACCCACCGAGCCACCGTGTCGCCCTTTTTGTTTTCAGATTTTGCTTTTTCTTTTAAAACTTTATTATTATTATTATCTTGTCTCATTATTTTTGTGTTGTCAGAATCTGCTTTGTGCTTTCAAATTTTGATTTGTGTTTATAAATTTAGTTTTGGGTTTTGAGATATTCTTGTCTGATTACTTTTGTTTTCAGATGCTGTGATGTCTGATTTGTGTTTTCAGATTTAGCTTTTTCTTTTTCTTGTCTTATTATTTTTGTATCGTCAGATTTTCTTGTGTTGTCTGATACGTTGTTAGATTGAGTTTTATTTTTTGTGATTTTTTTTTATTTTGGTTTAGTGGAAATTTCATAGGGTTTTGTATCTCCGAGCCACTGTATAAAATTCTATTGTTCCGAGTCCTCCAGACACTGAATCATCCTCAGAAGCACTTCAGAACAACCCGTCCTTGAGTGTTATTACTCACCGAGTCCGGCTCCCTCTGCTGCTCCAGAAAAGCCGAGAACTCGACCAGCCTGAGCTTGCTGGTGCCGATGGAGCGGCCCTGCCACGCTGGTACTGTGGGGGCTGGTGCTGCTGTGGACTCGTAACCTGCTCAAACACACACAGAAGTTAGCATTTAGATCCGCTGCTCACTTTATGACCCATTTGAATTAAAAAGAAATGCAAAGTATGACCTACTTGAAATTGCTGTTGTGACGGTGGGCTGGATGGAGTAGGCCTGCTGCGCAAACGGCTTGATGCTACAACAGAGGAAAAAGAAGGTTCAAGACAAGAAGTCTGAAGGCTCTCTTCTGCCTTTTCTATTATCTGCATCAATGAAAGGAAGTAACACACACACACACAGTAATATACAAAATATAAACAGACCAAGGAATGCATAGGATACAGCTCCTCCGGTTTTTTCCCTTGGCAAAGGGACCAGAGTCACCTCCTTTCCTTGTTTTATATCGACTCACAAGAACTCAATACGAATTCACAGGTCAAAGCTCACCTAAACGTCATCACAAAGCGAAAGTAACCACTTTCACTAGGATTTACACTGAAGATACAATATGAGGCATCCTGAGCTTCACGAGATGACGCTGACATGATTTATGGTTTATAAAGCGTATCATTTTTCAGTATTATTATCTTATTTTTATTCTTTTTCAGTCTCAAGTGTATTTCATGCTAACATGATTAAAATGAGAAGGTTGCCTGGCTGTAGATTAGGCCCTTAAATGATTAAGCTGAGTAACAGATTTGTATCATCTACTTGAAATGAACAAGCAGGTCACATGTAGCAATTTCATTCCTAAAAAGATGAGAAAAACAACTGCAATCTTATTTTGTGTATTTCCTCATACTTCTGGTTATGCCACTGCCAGGACGAAACACACAACCTACTTTTAAACTGTTTTAGACGTGAGTGCGACTTACATAAAGCACAACACACAGGCATTGATTTTAACCCACGCCTCAGACCTCAGTCAAGCCAGCTGTGTGGAAACTGGAGTTCACATGTGCAAAGGTCTTAGGCACCCTATTGTTTTTAGAACAACTTTGGTTATTGAGTTCTGCATTATTGAGTCAGTATAAAAAGATTCCATATTTCCAAATCCTACTTTTTTCAATGTCACACAAAATGTTTTATGTCAGTAACGAAGGTAACACATTATATAACAGAGCACTTTACAGACACAAAACATAATGAAGGCTGCTGGGTTTTGCATGCAGAAAAAACAAGTAAGTGTGACAGTCAAAGTCTCCAGAAGAGCTGTAGAGAGCAGATTCTCCAAGACACTCAGTAAAACTTACAGTACAGTACGTACAGTACGATGCAGAAGTCTTAGCCACATGCAAAGACATTTACATTTACGGCATTTGGCAGACACCCTTATCCAGAGTGACTTACATTTATCTAATTTATACAACTGAGCAGTTGAGGGTTAAGGGCCTTGCTCAAGGGCCCAACAGTGGCAGCTTGGTGGTGCTGGGGCTTGAACCCCCAACCTTCTGGTCAGTAACCCAACATCTTAACCATTGAGCCACCCCTGCTCCTAAGACTCGCTGTAAAGCAAAGGCGCCTTAGAAAATAATGAAGTATGTATTTCTACATAAAAGAAAACACTATAAAGTGCAGTAAACAGTGATAAACTAAAGGAAGTCAGTATGTGTGTGCCTTTTTCTTAAACAGTGTTCCCAGCTACAATGTGTGCAGTCTTATAAGAAAATGAGCTTCTACGTTTTACTGAGTGTCTTGGAGAATCTGCCGCAGCTCTTCTGTAGACTTTGACTGTCACGCTTACTTCTTTCCTTATGTTTGTGTCTGAAAAGTGGTCTGTTATGTAATGTGTAACGTAATTATGTATTTAATATAAAATATTTTTGTACTGACTCAATAATGCAGAACTGCAGAAAAACATCAATCACAAAAAACAATAATTGTACCTAAAAACAATAGGGTGCCTAAGACTTTTGCACAGCACTGTACATGGCTCTGCTATGAATTCTGGACAGTGTAAAAAAGCATGGTGTGGGTCTATATTTTTTCAAGTTCATGCAGGCCGAATGAAGCGAGGCTGTGGGCTGGATCTGTCCTGCACACCAGGTGATTAGCTTAACTTTTTGTACTACCAAGTAAGCATGCTTTGATGCAGTTAGGTTCCCGTGTCTCGTCCTGCGTCCTTTCCCCTAACAAGTTGATTTTATTAACATTTCGTCTATTTTCAGATGTCTTATCAAATAGTCAAGGGGACAAAAATCATAAACGCAATCACTAAAGCGTAATTATTGGCACCTCGGTATGATGGGGTATATCGGGATGTTAAAATAATGATGATTGAATGATAGTGTGAATGCAGTTTAAACAGAGGTAGAAAGATAGACGGATGCTATGGAGGAAAGGGGGGTTGGGGGTGAACAGAAATGCAGATATACTCACTCTTGTGAGGATCCTGGTTGTCCCGTGGATATCATGCCCTGCCAAAACTAGAGATTTAGATACATAAATAGACAACAAAGCAAAGCCTATCAGCAATCACACGCACTTTCAGCAGGCCTGTGATACTCGGAGGATCCGAGTTCTAGCTCGCTTCCTGTAAAGCCAGGTGTACTATGTGCCATTCTGGCCTGTTATCTGGACCACTGCAGTGGTGTCCTTATCCGATGTGGATGTGTGCAGTAGATGTGGGCATGCTGAGTGTGCGTGTGTGTAATGGGATTGGGCTTTCTTACCCCGGCCGCTCCGGGGAAAGCGGGTCGAGGGATGCCTGGCAAGCCCAGCTTGTTGTGGATAGCCGTGGCAGAGACGATCTGTGCTGAGGACATGGATGCCATGCTCTGGAGGGCTTTGTCCTTCACAGTCTGATCCTGTATAAAAAAAGCATTTAAGTTTCAAAGGGGATGGCAAAAAAAAAAGCCCAGCAGTAAAAGGGAAAGATGTGCACAGCATTGTACGATATGCAGACCAAGCCAGACAAGCAAAGGAGCTATAAAGTGCATCAGTCCATGGCCATGAAAGCATTCGCTCCGGAAAGGAATGTGCACCAGAATCAGACCCGGCGACTGATTAAAATAAGTGTTTGTGCAACTGCTGCGCACCGAGAAGAATGTCTTTCATATACTTAAACTCGCTTTCACAGCCATACAGAAAAGTAGTATATCTGTCCATTCACATTAATCTGTGTTAGAGTTACCACCAGAAGTATCCGACCCTGACAAATAAAATGTCTTTAACAAGTTAAAAAAAATAAGCAATAATAACCTTCTTTTCTCCAGCATGTTACATTGAGCCATCAAGGCTGTGAACTGAGTCAACAGCACGGAGCTAATGGTAAATGCAGGCAAGGAGAGCAGAGTGGTTAAGAGTCTTTCTCCTTTATGTACTGACTCATTAACTCCAGCTTTAATCTTCCTGATGAAACTAAAGGCTAACCCTGCACATAGGCATTCAGGTTTGTCTTCGATTCAAGGCTTGCTTACAATTTTGCACGCATCAACGTGGCAAAGGTTAATTAACAAGCTCCGAGAGCCAGGCGCAGACCTGCGAGTACATAAAGGCTACAAAAGACATCCTTATGCCAACATGGTCTTATTAAAGTCTTAAAAAAAAAAAAAACACAACATTGCTTCATGCAATGTTGAAAAAGCACAAAGAGCTGGCAGATAATAACGCTGGAGAAGCAGACAGAGCTGAGTACTAGCAGGCCAGTGCAGCCGTGATCGAATACAGGCAGTGGGCAGGCGCTGGAGGTGAACATGCTGGCAGAGCTGTGTGTTGTTTTTGTGTATGTGTGTGTTTGAGGTCTGGAGAAGAAGCAGGCAGGCAGGCAAAAAAAAAAAAAAAAAAGCAGAACACAAGACAAGCACACTGAGGACAGAGTACTTACCATGCTCGTCACCTAAACAGAAACAGACAAGGCTTCACTGTAATCGTACGCTTCACACACTGCTCACATCAGCACACAGCACCGACATGCACCGTCATCTTTACCACCGGCTGGTTAATCAGCATTTTACCAATTTAATCAACCACGGATCGCCGCAGGGTCCGGAAAAGTCCGAGTCGGCTACCAAGAACTGTTCTTATATCATTATAATTAAATAAAATGCAAAATGTATTCATCTGATTTCCTGCACAAATAGTGTCTAGAATTTACACAGAAAGCTCTAGAGATTGAAAACTAGTGCCAGAAATCATTTTTAAAAATCCATTGAGTGGCTGCCGGAAATGCCTAGAATATCAGAGAGGTCAGAGGACAGTGGCCTGATTGGTTGGAGCTGACTCACATAACCACTCTTTACAACCATGGTGAGCAGAAAAGCATCTCAGGACGCATGTTATAGCTTGAGCCCGATGTTCTACAACAGCAAAGACATCAATAGTGAAATCTCCATGGGAAATAATTCCTTCCAATAATTTGCCTTTCACTCTTCAGAAGTGTCTTTGTGTCTGCATGGTAGTATCTTATTATACTTTTGTTCAGCTATGTGCAAGGTCAAAAGGTCGTGTGATGGCGGTTCGGGTTTTTCAGCCGATTCTTGCCCTTTACAGGTACATGTAAGAGTTTGAATCTTCCATGTTGTAAGTCATTGGTCATCTTAATCAGGCCATGCTGTAATACAGGGGTATCAAAGACAAATTCCGTCAGGGCCACGTCACCCCGCTGAAGACCAATAACTGGCTCTGAAAGTAGAATAGGACGATTCTAGGTAAAAGAAGGACCTATAGAAACTATACTAGTATTATATACTCTACTGCATACTCTATGTACTATACACATTACATAAACAGCCACAAAAAAACCATAATGAAGGCTGCTGGGTTTTATATGCAGAACAAGAAGTAAGTGTGACAGTCAAAGTCTCCAGAAGAGCCGTGGAGAGCAGATTCTCCAAAATCAGTAAAACTTAACATCTAATTTCCGTATAACTGTACACACTGTACCTGGGAACACTGTTTAAGAAAAAGGCACACAGTATATGGACTTCCTTTAGTTTATTACTGTTTACTGCACTTATAGTGTTTTCTTTTATGTAGAAACATCTTCATTGGTTTCGAAGGCGTCTTCGCTTTACAGCGAGTCTTTGCACGTACCAAAGACTTCTGCGTCGTACTGTACAGTAATCAGCTGGTGAGTTTTACTGAGCGTCTTGGAGAATCTGCTCTCCACAGCTCTTCTGGAGACTTTGTCACACTTACTTCTTTTTTTTACATGCAAAACCCAGCAGCCTTCATTATGTTTTTTTGTCTGAGAAGTGCTCGAAAAGGTATGTATGTTGCTTTTGTTGCTGACATACAAAATTTTTGTGTAACTTTCATTTTTTTTTTGTTGGAAAAAGTAACATTTGGAAATATGAAATCTTTTTGTACTGCCTGAATAACAAAAGTTTTACCTAAAAACAGGACCTAGGGTGCCTATTTTGCTGACTAACATACAGAACTACGGTAGGAGTTATAGTTCTCTACACTGAGTGATATATTTTGTGATTTGGAGTCGGTTACATTTACATTTACGGCATTTGGCAGACACCCTTCTCCAGAGTGACTTACATTTATCTCATTTATACAACTGAGCAGTTGAGGGCCTTGCTCAGGGGCCCAACATTGGCAGTTTGGTGGTGCTGGGGCTTGAACCCCCAACCTTCTATTCAGTAACCCATCACTTTAACCACTGAGCCACCCCTGCCATACTGAATCACGCTAGATGCTGACGTCTTTCTGAATCATTTTAGACACGGGAAAGCAACGAGACATCGCCTTCCACCAGAGTTTCAGCAGCGTGAGACATGAAGCCACGCACTGTCCTGAATTTTAGAAAGTGTGAACGGTTTTTAGCCTACGAATGTGTTTGGCCCACAAACCTCGAGTCTTGCTTTAATCTTCTGAAGAGATTTTGCTTGGACAACTGGGGTGTAAACATTTCTACACAACTGTATATCAGGATCCTTCAGTTTGAGACTAGATATTTCATTCAAATCCTGACACATCTGATCCTAACGGTATTTGTTCAAAGCCATTTCTTAATGACTAAGACCTGTCGATGACTCAGGACGGTCTTCTACACATGACTCATCACTGGTTATTAAGAAACGCGCGTTTTTCCCCCCTTTCGTGACGAATGACGTAATGGTGATTAGCAGCTTTTCATAAATGATGAAACGAGAACCGTACTTAGTAGGCGACTCTTGGAAGACGGCGGACTTTTGAACCTTGCTGTAACTGAATCTAGATCAATACTGAGGTTTAACTCGGACACGGCATAACAGGATGAGACCGAAAGTCATGAGCTGTGCTATCTTAAAGGAAGATTTGCGGCTGATGATATGGCGGCTTTAGATCATTGTGGCCACCTTTCATTACAAACTATCCCCCGAGAGCAGCGCCGTAATGACTGTCATTTCACTCAACATGTCTCGGATAAAGGGGACGCCGGGACGGTTTACTCTAATGCACCGGGAGCCGGCTCGAATTCTTCCCTGCTTCTAATTTGCTTTAGATGAGAGGAGACAGAAAGCCGTACAAAAGGCGGACTGCTTCTAGTCAGCAGCCGCCGGTGGCCCTGAAAGATCAGCCATTCATGGTGGAGAAACACACGCGTGCACACACACACACACACACAGAAAGAGAGAGAGAGAGAGAGACAGTGAGAGAGAGAGAGACAGTGAGAGAGAGAGAGAGACAGACAGAGTGAGAGAGGCACTCATGCACACACTCATACAGGGGCACAAATGAAGGGTCATTAATCCTTCGGAGTAAACTGGGAGCTGTGGAAAAGTGTGCCGTGGAAATGAGTTTGTCATCTCTTTACAGGGAGAGGGAAGATGCAGAAAGGGAGAGAAAGAAGGACAGTGCGGAAGAAAGTCGGAAAGAAGGCTGACGAATTTAAACGTTCAAAAGGTGACCCCTTAAACAGCAGGTCGATTTATTATTATATGATTAAACATTGTACAAAAGACTTTTTTTTAATTCAGAGGTGGCCTTTTAGAGAAAAGGGGGGTGGGATGGGAGGGAATTAGGAAGGGTGCGTGCGTGTGTGTATGTGTGTGTGTGTGTGTGTGTGTGTGTGTGTGTGTGTGTGTGTGTGTGTGAGAGATGTTGAGGGTGGGATCAGGGTTGGGGGGGGGTTCAATAGTTTCATTAATGCAGCATGAGGTAAGCATTTGACAGCCAGAAAAAAAGAGGACAAAGAGAGCGAGAGAGCGCCCGAGAGAACCTCATGTTAAGCATGCGAGTGGCTCTAATGGTCCATCTTTAGACCCGATCTCTCCACAGAGATTTGGGGAGGGGGAAAAAAAAAGGATGACTTCATTACAGCGCAGGCAAGAAGGCAAGTCTGCATCGAAATCCCAGCCTCGGCTTGCAAAGGTCACGCCCACGAGCATGAGGTTAAGCTTAACTGCTGACCATCTGACTTCTGACCTCACGGCCAGCGCAAGCGCTCTGCCAGCATGCCTCCGAACGCCTCAATCTCCAGAACCTTACACACTCTCTCTCACACACACACACATACACGCAAGGTCATGCATTTTATACGCTAACTAAGAGGCATCAGCTTTGATTTCTTGAATTCTGTTTATAAGCTATAAATATGTTCCTTGCCCCAAATTTAGTTGAAAGCCTAATCCAGTGTGCTGGATTTTTTTCCCCTCCACCCACACAGAGTGCCTGCACTGTATTCAGGTCAGCTTTATAAGCTAATAATAAAGGCACTCGAACTATACGCACACTACAAAGAGGTCCCAAGGGTTAGGTAGCTTCAAAGCAGATGCACTTAGTGGTCAATGAAGGCACAGCGGCATAAACAGTCATTAAAAAAAAAAAGAGAGACACTAACCACCAAACGGCCGCAGTGGAACAGACAAAGTGTGTGTGTGTGAGAGGGAAACACACTAGCCAGAAGGTGGAAGGAGGGAAGTATGCATACTAACACACATGCTGACATGCGAAAGGTTAAAGGTTACAGGAAAAGCGGGGCAACGTGGAAAACAGGAAGACGGCGTGGCAACCACAGGGCCGAAAGCAGAGAAGCGCATACCTTTAGCTTGGAATGAAACTCGCGAGATTTCCGCCGGGCAAGAACCTGAATGTGACTAGACACCTGTGGGGTCAGGGAGCGGGGGGAGGGAAGACAAAGGAAAAACAAAGCCTGTAACCATAGTGATGAAACCCACCCCCGCCCCTGTGAAGGGGGGGGCGGAGTCAGACCTACCTTGATGGCGGCTTGGATTTCACGAACTTTCTTTCTTGCTAAGACCTGTATGTGACTAGACACCTCCATTTTTTTGAAAGAAAAACAAAAGAATACAGAAAAGTAATTACACTTTTTTTTTTCACTGTAAGAACACTCAAGGAAGATTTTTTTTTTTTTTTTTTTTTTTTTTTTTTTTTTTAGCAACAGGGCTTACTAGGAAAGAGGAGAAGTGCGGCCCAAGCTTGAAGCCACCAGCCGCACCGGCTTGGCTCGCCCTCGGCTCTTAAGTGAGCTGATTAAAGAGGATGCAGGCTTCTTAAGCACATTAAGAAACAGCAGATGTGCTCGGCTGCTCGCTGAATGAGAATGGGCATGTCTAGTAGCCTTTAGGGACTGAGCGCTTTACCTAGCAGCCTGTGTAGCTTGAGCTTCTTCTGTTAAGCGCTGCGTCACTGTGACTGGCCGGGTGGGGCTGGGGTTTGGTGTGGTGGGGGGATTTGGCACGCTAATAACGGCTGCCAGTCACCACTCCAGCGCCACAAAGTCACTTGCACGTATCCGAGTGGTGCAAGTGCTCCTTTGACCTTTCCAATTTAATTACAACAATCACTTCAGCTAAGACGGGGCTTATGCAAATCAAATTAGGATGTAATTGTGGCCATGTTAGCACATCGTTGTAATGCTGTTACCTCGCTCTTTGCTCAAAGTACCCATGAAAATGACATTTTAAACCATTAAACAATCTATGTAGAAAAATAAACTGTTTAATGTCTAAGAAATTACCTTAGAGCTTAACTTCTCGGTCAGAAGGCAAGGATCTCTGAATTCATGCATGATTTGAAAAGAGCTAGCTGCTCGGAAGAGTCTTGATTTGCATTTTCGTATCAGCTATTTATTTTCCCCCGAAACAGAATCAGGAGATTGTTCATGACTAAGGAAAGTGTGCTTCTTGGAGTGTCCTAGACATGCTCAAGCAAAAAGCAGCTGCACAGGAGAGCTAAAATGTCACAGCTGATTTGGTTCAGTTAGCCTCAGCGTACTTTACTGTTTTTTCTTAGCAGTTTG
Source organism: Doras micropoeus (assembly GCA_028566355.1). Classification (NCBI taxonomy): domain Eukaryota; kingdom Metazoa; phylum Chordata; class Actinopteri; order Siluriformes; family Doradidae; genus Doras; species Doras micropoeus. Next base: position 5,526,912 of record JAOUQY010000004.1, on the reverse strand, counting down.
TAGTGCCGTGTCTCCTTACTCCTTGTTCCCTACACTAGAGAACCATGTGCACTATATGTAGGACACTAATACAGGAAATCAGGCTTTAACATGTCACATAATGAGTCTCTATTAAAGACTGACTCAGTGACTAAATAGGTGTGGGGGGTAACTTTTTTCTCACTGTAAGAGAAATTAATTTATTCCTATTTTGTCTGAGTGTGTGTGTGTGTGTGTGTGTGTGTGTGTGTGTTGGCCAGAGCCCCAGTTCAGCGTCGTGCCATCATGCAGCTGAATAAAAAAAGCCTGCTGGAGGAGTCTCTGCTTAGTGCTCCACTTCCAAGGTCACATCAGTCCATTTACTCCCAGCCAGGGCATGCAGCAAAGCTGTTTGTTTTCTATCTAAATGCAATGTGAGTCTATTTATAAGGATATATAACAGTATGTGTGCGCAGTAAGTGTGTTTTGGCTAGGTACTCGACTCGGTTCCATAATGTTTTATGCAGAAGCTCAGGCAGCAGCTCAACAGAAACGGCCTTCCTCAGTTACGTGCATGCGGCGCTCCTTCTTACCTGCTTCCTCGTCCTCGTCTTCCCGGTCCGCAGTTTGATGTATCTGGCGATCAGTTCGTTCCGACCTGAAAGCGAGACAAAGCGAGAAGGTGACGTATTTGCGATGTCCGTCGTCACACGTTCATGATCAGGTTCCTCTCACGATGTATATTCTTCATTATGACCAGGGCTGTTTTCTGTCCCCGCCCCCTGGTGGACGTTGGCGGTCGGTACACGTATTCGTACAAGTGATTCTTGTACTCCTGCATGCTAGGCTG
>JAOUQY010000004.1:5482772-5494031 GCA_028566355.1 Doras micropoeus | reverse complement strand
CCCTCGGCTTTACACCACAGGAGCATAACCGTACACTATTTACAACTTTATTTATGAACATATGAAGAAATGTGTTCGTTGTCTAATCTAAACGAGAAATCGTAGCTTCTTCATACACTCTGTATTTACTTCCTAGGGACAAGTTGTTAATGCAAAATTGAATTCAGCCCTTTTGCTTAATGTGACATTTGAACTGAACACACAAACACCACAAATGCAATTCTCACCATTTGCCTTTAGTACCAAGTAATCCTTAGAGGAAAAAGGAGCACATGGCAGCCAAAAATCTTAATAACAATACAGCAAGGATACACTTGTAGCTGAACAACCCTTAATCAGAATGTACTCTGGCTAATCTGCACTATGCTGCTTGATCAAAAATAAAAATATCCTATAAATAAAACAATTTCTCCTAAATACTTCAGATTGCTGCCCATGTTTTAAAGACAGACTAATGAAGGAAAATGCATTCCTGGAAAACATCATCTTTCAAAAGCTATGCAGCGTGTTTGACTGAATAGGGATTTTTCACAGGCTTTGTTCTGTGCACAGGGGGGGTAGAAGGCTGTGTACTGTAAACTGTATTAGTGCTTTACACAGACACACACACACCTCTCCTAGGCACCATGCCCAGGGGAACTTGCACTCCAGCACACGGTTCCTGAATTAAAAAAAAAGGGCAGAGCTAAGCTGGGTCAATTTCCAGGCGACATTTTTCCAATCTTCAGCTGTCCAGTTTTGCTGAGCCTGTGCCCCCCGTCATCCTCACATTTCTGTTCTCGGCTCCCAGACGTAGTCTTCGGCTCCTGTGGCCCATCCGCCTCAAGGTTTGAGATGCTTTTCTGCTCACCACGGTTGCAAACAGTGGCTTTTCGAGTTACCGCAGCCTTTCCTGGCAGCTCACACCGGTCTGGCCACACTCTCCTGGGCGCTCTCTCATCAACAAGTCGTTTCCGTGCGCAGGACTGCTGCTCGCTGGAGGTTCTTTGTGTCTAGAGGCTCTTGAAATTGAACGTGAAACCCCAGGAGATCAGCAGTTTCTCAAATACTCAAACCAGACCATCTGGCACTGAGAACCATGCCACGATCACAATCCCTGAGATCATATTATTCCTTGGTGTGAACCTGAACACTGAACCTGAAGCACTTGATTTTATGCACTGTGCTGCTACCGATGGGCTGACTGGATAAACGCATGAATAAGCAGGTGTTCCTAATAAAGTGGCCACGGAGTATAGCTATAGACACGCACACAAAAAGCAGATGAATTAGGATTGTTTTAGGGCACCTGAGTGGATAGGGTTAAATGGTTTACTGCCTTTAATTATGCCTTTTTTTGGTAAATTATGCCTTTTTTGGCATTTAACCAACCACAGGCTTACAAGAGCTCCACCTTCAGAGCACTATGCCGTGTGTGTGTGTGTGTGTGTGTGTGTGTGTGTGTGCATGCATGCGTGTGTGTGTGTGTGTGTTGGAGGTGCTCAGCTCCTCCTGAGGCTAACTCCCTCTCTGATAATGTTCTGTGCACACTGTGGCCAGGATGTGCCCCAACACGCCTCTTTCACAACTCACTGCTATGCATACACACACACACACACACACACACACACACATACAAGCAGTTCCAGGATTGGGGATTTGAATGTGAAAAAAAAGCAAGCGGAGCTTAACTGGCTACAGGCCTGTGACAGTGTTTCTGCTATTGGTTCTGCTTGGCTGATAAGACACTGATGGGGCAGACAAAAAGAGGGGGGGAAGAAAAATTGCTGACAGAAATGGGATTTCCAGCCAGCGTTTTTTAACTTTTATGCAAAAGGAATGGCGATGCTACAGACCTGAGGTAGCATGAAAGATCACTGACTCTGACTACAGGACTTATAACCAGTTTCGATGTATTTTCGGTCATTAAATATTTATCTGCAAACTGTTACATTTTACTTCAATTTCTTTTTACAACAGAGACACACAGAAGCCTGGAAGATGGCTTTTCACTGACAGGCGTATAAAACGCGATCGTTCGAAAATAGGTTGCCTGCATGAGGTTTCCAAGCACTTCACAAATTTGAATGCGCATGTACAGTCGAGTGTAAAAGTTTGCATACCCCGGCGTAGATGTACAGCCCGCAATTCAGCGAGAGCATCGAGCGACATTTCTAACGAGACGTTCTCAATCCTATGCAAATCCTATGCGGCTTGAACCATTCCTCGATTCCACTAATCCTGCGGTCCGATGTTTCTTTAGTTTGCCATTCCGAACATTCCTTCATTTCCGACCTGGTATTAGTTTCCATTTACTGTTTGACTGTTTGCAAAACACAAAGCAAGTCCATGGATTCATCTTATCCTGTCTGTTTGAAGACATTATGAATTAGCTTGGAAGGAAGTAGTAGAACAAACAGTCTGTTAAGTGTACACAGCCAGCTTGCTTTGCTTACCTGCCTACAAAGCCAGTACGAAGTTGTGAATAAAAACTCATTTCCAAACCAGCAATTATTTCATTTCTGTTTAACAAGCACCAGAAAAACTGGTATTTAATACTGGCAGTTAATACTGGCAGTCAGGTCCCTGATGAGATCTTGGAGGGAACGTTGCACAGTCCTCACGCTGATGTTTGTTGAGGCCCCGGCATTGAATTCCGATGTTACTCGACGTCGTGTTGCACGCCTTTCACGTGAAAAGTTTCTTGCCAGCCGACACTGCTCACGAGTCTTTTTACGGCCACGCTGCTGTTGTAAGTTCCAATTCGTAAGTTAACCTCCAACTTAATCGTTATAAGCAGAAAAAGCTCTAGAAGCTTCTACAGATGTCTAACGCTTTATATACGCACTGGCAGACACAACCAATGATGTCCAAAGTGGCGCTGCTATGTATTTGTACCAGTTTTTCTGGCACTTCGGTGTATATAGGTACTAAAGTTAATCATAGGAACTAAAAAACTCAAGGTACAAACTAGACATGAGCATCTTGTCAAGTGCTAGCGTGAACGTAGGCTTTGTAGAAAATAAAGAAGAAAATGAAGCAAGAATAAAAAATACATTCTAATTATTCCACCAATCAGGATTCTGGAAAAAAAACTGGAATGTTTTTCTTCCTGATTGTGGTATAAATTCTCTAAAACTCTCAAATTGGCATTTTCTTAGTTTCTTAGTAGTACAAAACAAGGTATTTTTCCATTCAAAAACTATTGTGGGATATAAACACTCGATTTCTTTTAATAAATATTTCAGAAATGGCTGAAAGTTGTTGTTTTTTTTTTTTTCTTTTTAATAATTGTGTGTTCAGACTTTCCATGACACTTTGGCTGAGTGTCTACTGATTACACGTTCCTCATAATTCGCCTCTTCCGAGTGTTTGTAGACCGCGGCTGGCGGAAACATGGCAGTTGGCAAAGGTTTTCAGTTTGCTTGCTTTAAATTAGTGAACCATTTGGATGGAAACCTAGCGTGCAAGCAAGAACAGAACCACCTCAGAAAACTCTTAAGGGAAAAGAAATTGACCAATAATGCAAGAGTCAATCTGGACAAGATCAAGCAGCGAGAAAAAAATCAGTCAGTCTTGTGGAAAACGAAGACCCACATCAGCTGTAGGGCTGAAAATGAGAAGCATGTGAGTATCCTTGTAGAACTTGAAGCTTCAAAACTTTATACATCTCTTTAAACAAAGCATGCAGTTAAAGACCAGAGCCATGGCGGTGCTAAGTAAAGCTCCCTGAACGCGATATGATAATTCACAATATGATAGAAAACTCAATTAATGCGTCCTTTGAAAGGCTCCTCTTTTGAGAGGCTGTTTGCATTTGAATGGAATATTTCTGCTAGTGCGTCTCTTTTGTGTACCGGCGTCTGCTTAGCTCTTAGGTACGCAGGTCCTTTAGAGCGCTGGAGTGGACGGCCGTGCGCAGCGGCACATTCATTAGAATCATATCAAAAAGTCTGCCCTGGAGAAAAAAGAGCCCTATTTACTTGCTTGTTCATTTAAGGCATATGTCTGTATGGCATCATTATATCCATCTCATCATTTAAACACAAAGCCTCGCGCACAAAGCTGGCTGAAGAGCGCATGAGCCGAACTACAGCGTTGGATTCTGAAACAGGAGAAATGGCACTTTTGGGGAGCTGAATCCTGTAAACAGGTTGCGCAACGTATAACGTTGTGGCGCAGTGCTGCCGAATTCTCAGTTCCGATTGGTCGGATTCATTTTCTACACCGGCGCTCGAGCATTTACATTTATGGCATTTGGCAGACACCCTTATCCAGAGTGACTTACATTTATCTCATATATACAACTGAGCAGTTGAGGGTTAAGGGCCTTGCTCAAGGGCCCAACAGTGGCAGCTTGGTGGTGCTGGAGCTTGAACCCCCAACCTTCTAATTGGTAACCCAACACATTTCCGGTACTCGTTCGATTACTTTGCCGTCTCTTCCGTAACAAACGGCACATGCATAACTGAGTTTTCTGTCAGCAAATGTTTATTTGGCTCTTTTTGGAAAGGAGTCTCCAGTGCCAGAGCTTTGTGATGGTCAACGCTAAGTTGTTACTTCTTTTTTTTACATTGATTTTCTGCATGAGACCGCTGTGGCTGAAGAGGAATAAAACAAAGCAGGAAGAGTAACTTGCTTTGCGTAACATAACACCACCCAGTCACTGATTATTTTCCTACAATAGCACACCTGGTGGTAATTTATTCCTTCACATTCAGTACTACAAATTCAGATTCTCTCGTTACCTCTGTGTCCCATTTCTTCTAATCAAGTTGACATACCTGACTAACTTTAGCTAGCTAGAGTGCCCCCTAATGGGAACGCCATATGTATACATCTTTTTCCAAATGCAACATTATGATTATAGTAAACAGTGACAGAAAGGCATTTCCAAGAAAGCCTAATTTTTATAATCAGCCCTTCCTCAATCCTCAGCGCCATGTGCTAATCCTTAATTCAGTAAACCGAATAAATGACAACACAGCTGCTGGCGTGCACCAAATGACGCAGCCTGTCCAATTATAAGCTCTCGGAATCGCGGCGCCTTCACAATGCACCTCTTCATGCTTCAAGTCTGAACGTGGACTCGGGTGCCTCTGGCAACAGCGTAGTAACACCATTCAAAAATGCGTGGCAAGTGGCTCTCCTGCTGACCCGAGCTCGTCTTTGGCTTCGGTCACGAGCTGGTCACAAAGCAAAGGGTCTGTTCGAACACTAATGATCACAGCTTCTATGAGGCAGGAACGCCACCTGTGGAAACTGTCGCAACCTCAAGAGATAATTGCGCACTCCTCTCCGGCTGACTCGGGCTCCATGGAAATAGTCTTATTAGCACGATAAAGAGGAGGGGGTGTGGGCAACAAGTGAATGCCGCAGCGAGAGACGAGGCACGGCTGTGACATGGCATTATGGGAGATGGCACTTATCAACGGATTACAAGAAGCGCTACGGCCGTGGCCGAGCTGGAATGCAGCTCCTTAAATTAAGAGACCCAATTTCAGCCGTCGCACTAGGCTGGGGTAATGAAATAAAAGAGGAGAGGTCCGAGATGTAATTTTCTGTGTCGACTCCTTTTGTGTGATTATCTCGGAAGGTGCAGTGATCATTCTGTGAATGGCTTTCTCCAACGCCGTAACGACCCGTAGTAGTTAAGGTCTCAAAGAGAAGAACCGCAATTACCTGGTAATTACCAAAACACAAGGCACACAGAGTATTTTAGAAGTGCAGCTAGTTAATTACCGCTGTAGCGCTGAAACTATTCTACAGTCTCTGGGTGCAGCATGAGCAGGAACTGGTTATTCAAATTTACAGCGAGATGTAAATATCTGAGATTGTACATGCTGGGCATCATTAAAGCGCATTCATAATCACGACAATGCAAAATACTGATGCCTAAAAAACATACAGCATACGATTAATATTATTCTAATAAGATGCCTGTAACATTTTATTTAAAAATAAATAAAATCAGCCGTTGTCATAAAACAGCAGGATCAAACGATTAATAACGCTCCAAAATGAAGATTGCATGAACCTGAAATGAAACCGCTTAACATTTTTTGTTAATTTGCTTTTTTGTACCACTGCATCAATCATAATTATTTATAATTCTTTTTATTTGTGCGTTTGAAGGAAACATCTATTTACGTTGGGAAAAAATATATTTTTTAAAAAACTAACATGCCAATTATTTTTATACTAGGATTAGCAAAGAGGGGAAAAAAATAGACCAAACAAAGGAAAACCAAAACGTTTAAACGAGAGCCAGAAAAGGTCAGGTGGTGTAGGGAGGCATGAAAACAATTCATGTGTGGTGCACTAGTTCAAGTACAAAAAAGCAGGTGGCGTAATATTGTGCCTAGAAATTTCAGGACACACACTTTTCCAGTCTACATCGCAGCTCTAAAAACCTGGTGATTTAAAAATAACCACCTTTTAACTACGAATTTAAATGACTATTACAGTTACTATTAAAACGCCATGTGAAAACATTATACTTGATACATTAATCAAAATGGGCTTTCAGATAAAATCCCCACACCTGATCGGTGCAATGTAATCATTTGGACAGAATGTTCTTCCTGGCTTTGTAAACACGTCCCCTTGCTCCTAGCAAAGCTCAAATCGGAAAACAAAAGTCCGGTGGACTGGATAGCCAACGATTCTTCTCCTCCTGGCAGCGGTGCAGCGTTTATTTCATACCTCTTTAAACCCACAGAGCTGGATGCAGTGAATCCGTCTGATGCCATCCAGCTCAAACCTCAGCCCCGATCCCTGCTGCTACTGCAGGCCACTCTGGGATCAATTTCTGTTGGCCGGGACGCTGGATTGATTTACAGGGCCTGTCAAAACAGCTTTCTCCACCTGCCTGCGACGTGCAACAATCAGCCGCACTGTTCAGCCCATTACACCGCTGCTGCAGACAGGGCCGCAGGGACGCTCTCTATTTACGGCTCACGGGCCGGATGCTGGCGCTCAAACGCCCAGCTCCTAAAGTGTTTTCTATTGTGGCATGCAGCAATCATGACACAAGATAACTAAAATAGCGTCACAGGATTCGGGCTGTCCATCGGGGACAAAGTTTCACCAGGTGATTAGCTGTAATTTTACATAGCTGATTGCGAATTAGCGTCCTCTCAAAGAAGAACATACCAGAAATAGGCGACATTCCAGCATCGCTTTCGTGTTACGCAGACATGTTAGAGCACATCGGGATGGACGAGGCGGCGCTTATGAAGCACAGGAAATTAAAGCTGTAAATAAGCACGGGAGGAGATAAGAGATCTTTGGACACTTATGAGCAAGAAAGATATCTGACTCTCCCTCCCAACCTCCACACCCACCCCTTCTGCCTCCATCTGCTGTGAGTCACTTCTTCCTACCGAAGCACTAATGGCACTAAAGTCATGTGGTCATGCGGCCATGTTTAGAGAGGTTCCTCGACAGGGTTGGTGGTGGGGGCTGGATCCATGGAAACATCACGGTGATATCCAGTGTCAGGTCATGGGGATTAATGGTATGGAAAAAGTGTCCTTTGGAAAAAAGTCTGTCCTCTATAGGTTCCACTACACTTGATGTATTTTTTTTTTTAAAAAGACACAAAACACACACCCTTTCAAAACACAACACAGAAGAATTTACATAAATTTACATAAATAAACATACACTATTCTTCCTCATCCTGGGAACACATCAGGCTTCTAACCGATAAGAAAATCTACAAATGAAGTGTATCACTGTTTTTTACAGGAAGTCTACTTCCACATATCATGCTAACTAAAACGTAGGGTATGTGTTATAACATCTTTATAACTTAAGCACTAGCATATAATGTTTATGTAAACCAGTAACTGATGGCATTATCAAGCTAGCTAACATTATTCTAACTAAACTATCGTGTAAAGCAATAAGGTTTCTAACATTTACATTTATGGCATTTGGCAGACACCCTTATCCAGAGTGACTTACATTAATCTCATTTATACAGCTGAGCAGTTGAGGGTTAAGGGCCTTGCTCAGGGGCCCAGCAGAGACAGCTTGATGGTGGTGGGGCTTGAACCCCCAACCTTCTAGTCAGTAACCCAACACCTTAACCCCTGAGCCACCCCTGCCCTCTAACAAACTAGTTGCAACGAGACTAACTATTGTGATCCGTACGCCAGTAATAAAACATGCTAAAACGCTAGCTAACATCAGGCTAACAATTATACTGTGTAAACTAGCTACCGATGTCACTTGCAACCTAGCTAACATTAAGGTTATATTGCGTGCGTAATCGCTAGCAAGCCACCTAACGTTAAGCTAACTAACGTACTGTGTAAACTAACAGTCAATAGTACGACTACAGCGGGTCTTGCAAGCTACCAAAAACTACTTCAGCTTTTATATCGCGCTAATCATTCATCAATGACACTAGGAAGATAGCTAACACCTGGCTAATTATAATTCTGTGTAAACTAGTAATCATTGTCAAGATTAGGCTAATTTATGTAAGCTAAGACACAGATGTTGTGTAAACCAGTAACTTAGCCAGGTTATTCCTGTGTTCCCATCATGTTGTCAAGGTGTTTGTATGCATAAAATACCACATAATGTGTTAACATCAACTGGTATTGCTAACAACAGCTAACAATGTTAGCTAACGTTAGCTAACCTGGCCAGAACTGGTACTCTGACGTCTTGCTCTGGAACGCAGTCAACTCGTGTTTGACATCATTCCTAGCCAACTTTCGACTTTCTGAGGTAAACAGAATGCAGCGTAACATTCAGCTAGCTCATATATAGTGTAAACATTGGTGCTAGCAAGCTAGCTAACATATACACTGTGTAAAACAGTAACCAGTAACAGTAGTAAGCTATCGGCAAACAGCCTAGTTTTCAAAATGTCCAAAATATTAATCAGTGACACTAGCAAGCTAGCAAACACTAAGCTAAGAATTATATTGTGTAAACGACAAACCAAGGTCAGGAGTGATCTAGCTAATTAGGCTAATTATAACATTGTGTAAACCAGTAATCAAAAGCATGAGCAAGTTAGCTAGGTTTATGCTAATAATTATTATACTGTGTAAACTAGTAACCAAAGATGAAGCTACATTGTATAATTAGTAAACTAGCTAGTTACATATAGGCTAATTATATATTATATATGTATTACCAAGGACAAAAGCCAAGGACGAGAGCTAAGATTGAGTTAACTATTAGCCTATTTTGTGTTCAATGTTGATAGCAAGCTAGCTAACATTAGGTTCAGTCTAATAATGTGCCGGTAAAATGATTAGCCAGTTTTGTTATAACGTTATAAACTTTTGCTAACTTTCTAACTCGAAAAAATGTCACAAATTTCTTTACCAAAACACACACACACACACACACACACACACACACACACACACACACGCAGTGGAAGTTCTTGTTTAAAAAAAAGCTTTTCCTTTCAGAACTTTTGAACAAAATCTCCAGTGTCCTTAACAGCGAGCTGCCAGAGACACAAAAAGACAAGGACGCACGGCTCTCTGCATCGGTGTCACAGAGTTTCGAAGTCGTGTCGGATCAGAGTGGTGGTGTTTACTGAGCTACAGACGCACCGCAGTCTCTGTGCATACTAATGCTGTGAGAGATCCTCCGTCGCCCAAATCACAGGCCAGCTCTAGTACTCGCCCGGTCACAATAACAATGCGGCGGCCATTAATGAAAGGTCTGCTCGGGATTTATAGCGACGCTGGAGCGGAGAACACTGTGCCAGCGAGCCCGGACGCTCAGCGCTTGAATACGGACCACAAATTATAAACAGTTTGAGTAAATGAAGTGAGCGAGTGGCTTTGTTGCACAGGCGTACATCTTCCCGTCCATGGTTGCTCTGGGAAAGGAAGTTATTGAAGCCTGGATTTCCTGCTTTTAGCTGCAGCCAAGAACTCTGAGGTTTATGGCAACATCTCCAACTGACTCATCTAATGATTCATGGATTCGATACTGTTTTCATGGTTTGCCTGCATAGAAACTTGGACCACGCAACCTTTTAGGGTGAAGACAAGTCAGAGAAGACGGGAAATCGATGGACAAGAGTCTTGGGACATGTTTGTAATTAACATTAATTGTTTTCTTATGGTTCTATGACTGTCAATGGCATCTGGTTTTAGGTTTGAGACTCGAAATGCTAATGTTTTCAAGAAAACAAAAGTAGTGGTAAAAGTGGTAAAAAATGTTCGCCAAGTTGCTAAATGAAGGAGATACGATGAAGACGATGATGTCGGAGATAAAATTAGACCACAGCGCTCAGGAATTCTTGAACCTGATTGGTCTGGAGGTGTTGATTCATTTTCTATAAGATCACCTGACATTAGGTGACAGAAAGATCTATATTATGACACTCTTTCTAATACCTTATTGTTTCTATAGTAACAGTTAATTCACAGGGACTTTCACATACAGTACTCTGAGACAAAACAGATTACGGACCAACAAAGAAAAACATAAGTGGTTTTCCACCACTGGATAGTCTTCGGGAGTCTTCTGGTTATCTATCTATCTTTCTTACTTACTTATGTACTTACTTACTAACATACTTATTTATGTATATGCTTACTTACTTACATATACACTTACATACTTACGTATTTAAGTACTTACTTATGTACTTGCGCATATACTTACTTACATATGTACTTACGCACTTATTTACGCATATACTTACATATATACGTACTTACGTATATACTTATGTACTTAAGTACATACTGACTTACTCACTTTGCATTAAAAAAGATGGCTGGTCTTTTTTTTTACAGGATTACAGGAGCTATAACACAAATCAATCATTTGTCATATGTTCAGTAGATTTTTAAAAAAGGAAGTTCATTAATTAAAAAAGGTCTCTGCTGACAAATTGCTGTGGTAAAAGAAGAATAAAACACTTCAGGTTGTGTGTTATTGGAAAACAATCAACATCGTTGAAAGTGTTGTTTTCCTTCCTTATTGTACCGATCATATCGTTTGCCCCACTGTTTCTTATTAAGTACACTTACAACATTTTTCTACATGCTAATAAAAGTGAAAGCGAAAGTGAATTTAAAAAAAAGGTTAAAGTGTACCCAGGAGTTTGCTGACATTTTATATCCATTTAAATTTACTATCATTTTTGTCTTTTAATGGCACACTACGGTCAGTGGTGCATACTCACTCATACATGCACCAGGAAGCCATAGATACAGGGGTTAGACAATGAAACTGAAACACCTGTCATTTTAGACCACAATAATTTATTAGTATGGTGTAGGG
>JAOUQY010000004.1:4987826-4998378 GCA_028566355.1 Doras micropoeus | reverse complement strand
CCTACACCATACTAATAAATTATTGTGGTCTAAAATGACAGGTGTTTCAGTTTCATTGTCTAACCCCTGTACATGCACAATGTGCTCAGTTCTATTAAAATTCATCTACCTTGCAATGGCCGCTCAAAATCCCTCTGTTTGTGTTGGTTGAAATGTGACACACATCAGTCCTGGCCACCGTTATTCAGGGACAGACACTTGGCCCCCGAGTGTGGATCAGGCCCTCCATAAAGTCATTGAGGCTTGTGCATGACGTATAGTTTCACCTGCACTCATTTTGTGATCTTGCTGGAGCTGTGAGGTCCCACCATCACTGCTTGTGCAACCTGCAAGTGTTCTCTGTGTCAGATTATACAATGAAGATCCTCTAATTACAGAATATTACTGTTCATTACAGTTCATGTTCTCAATCAGGGTTGTCCGGGCTTGTGCAGAAAAAAATATTCGAACAGGACTTGTAATAGCTACAGCAAAATCAGTCAGAAAATCATACAGTATAAAGCTGGCTTAAGGCAGATTTCCTAACAGTAGATGTTCACTACTGTTAGGAACACTGGATATTCCCCTTTGTCTTTGTCTTCCTGTAACTATTCAATATTGACATTTACTGTTAACTGATTTGGACTTGTTTGCTTTATATTTCTCTAAATAAACGTTCGTAAACAGGTCCACACCCACCTGTCGAGTGTGTTTGGTCACAAGCGGAACTGCAGTATATAATTACACGATCAATTGGTGTTTCTTTACCTGGTGTGTGTGTCGGCGACAAAAATAAATAAACCTCCCTGCCACCGCCCTTTGTTTGTGCTTTAAAATCATTAGCAATTTAATTATGTGTACACAGACTAACAGACAGAATCTGCATGCCCTGGCACTTACACTAATCTAACACTAAGAGACTATAACTTCAATTCCAAGACTTCTTTTGTTATGATACAACTTATGTTGTATCATTAATGCCAAGGACCAATAAAGCCGTTCTGCCAGCTTGTGGAAGCTCAACATCTTACTCATACACTTCATGTAAACAGTATTAATGGGTAAAACAAATGATTGGTGTAACCTTTATAACCTTTGTAATCTTATGTACACCGTGGTTTGGATTTATAAGGAAACTGGTTCGTATCTCTGAGACCCAGCAACGGTTCTTCACAGAATTTTGAATCAGAAACGGGGTCTATAAGTCTGAAATATAAAATGACATGGTTTGCTGTTATAGGGAAGTAATCAACAACAGGGTAATGTGATGCAACCCTACAGTTGGATATTATCCAATAGAAAGAATAGAACATTGTATATTTTGTGTTTATAAGCTAGATATATTTATATGTTGTGAAACATCCAGTTAGTTCCTGTTATCACTTATGTTATAACATCTATTTATAATGATTTTTCTTTCTCTTGAATTTAATAATACTTTCCTGTGTCAGAAAAAAAAAAGAAATAGCTTTACCCCCGATATGGGTAAGCATAAGGAACTGAGCATCTCCAAAACAGCAGGTCTCCTGGGGTTTAGGGATGCAGTGCTTAGACCCTACCAAAAGCTGTTTAAGAAAGGGTGACAGGTGAACCAGTGACAGGGTCACGGACAGCCAAGGCTCGCTGATGTGCAGAGGGACTGAAGACTAGCCTGTCTGGTTCGATCCCACAGAAGAGCTACTATAGCACAAATTGCTGAAAAAGTTCATGCTGGCTATGAAAAAAGTTGTCGGAACACGCAACACATCACAGTTTACTGCATACAGGGTCCCAATGCCAAAAGCACCTACAATAAGCATGTAAGCATCAGAACTGGACCATGGTGCAATGGAAGAAGGTGGCCTGGTCTGGTGATTCATGTTTTCTTTTACATCGTGTGGACGGTCAGGTGCATTTCTGGGGAAGAGATGGCACCAGGATGCACTATGGGAAGAAGGGAAGCTGGTGGAGGCAGTGCGATGCTGCTCGGAGACCTTGCATCCTGGCATTCATGTGGATGATTATTTGGCATGTATCAACTACCTAAACATTATTTCAGACCGTGTACACCCCTTCACCACCAGTGGTATTCCCTAACGGCAGTGGCCTTTTCCGGCAAAAAAATTGGATTGAGAATCAAGACAATGAGTTCAAGGTGTTGACTTGGTTTCCAAATTGCCCAGATCTCAATCCAATCAAACATCTGTTGAATGTACTGGGCAAATAAGTCTGATCCCTGGAGGCCCAACTTTTGAACTTACAAGATTTAAAGGATCTGCTGCTACTGTCTTGATGCCAGATATCACAGCGCACCTTCAGAGCTCTTGTGAAGTCAGATGGGTCAGAGCTCTTTTGGTGGCACAAGGGGGACCTGCACAATATCAGGCAAGTGGTTTTAATGTTATGGCTGATAATTTTGAGCATGTACTTTAAGCGATAAAACAATGGTTTTGTAGGACCTACTTGGGCAATGCAATTTATGTCTCACAGAAAGTCACTACTCACATGCAATATGACTTCTGTGACAAATTTCTGTTTTTTATGTTCATTTAGAAATTCGATACAAAAGAAATGCTGTATGAAGCAAAATATATACAGTATATTCCATAAATGACGTGGCTATGTTAGGCGAACATGCAAACGAACATGAATTTAAAGTTGCCTCTTAAATATACATATTATTAAAAAGCAATGAACTAATCATTTAGCTCACAGCACTGTTTTATACGTGGTGATCTATTCTGTGATTGTGCTCGATCATCATCATCCATTTACTGGGTTATTCACGTTTATTGGATCTGTGTCACCCAACCCCGTCCAGCATTTTCACAACCTGGAATGTACTGTTTGCTTGTGATGACAGATGTATAGGTGATGTGAGGCCCTGTACTATGTCAGCTATTTGGATGGTAGTTAGCTTGTCTGTGCTTATCTTGTCTCTGTAAAGGGTGTCTTTGATGACTGAGGTGTTTCCCATTGCTACATTTGCAGAGGTGTTCACCTGTGGAATTTGTTACCTGTAAGGCCTTGCCTCCCACTGCATTTCTGTTTGGCAGAGAATAAAAAGTTCTTCTGCAGAACTGATTTATAGCATATCTTTTCCTCATGCCGCACTAATGGCTTACAGTATTAAACGTGACTTTTTAAAGATATGTTGAGTTATCAATGATTCATTTCAAACAAAATTATAACAATTACCTAAATCAACTTCATTATCTGGAACGATTGGGGCTACAGTTATAAAATCCTACCTGACAGGTGGCCGAGGTTACATTCCTGAGCCTCACCTGCACCTTGTGGCTGTTTATCACACTGAACTGCCTCTCCTTATAAGGTCTTCCTTCCGTCTTTCTTTCCTCCTGCAGAAACTTACCAATATCTCAGATACACACTGTGCACTGTAGTATTCTTAAACCTTCTGTCGCTTCTAAACATTCTGTTATAGGGTTCTCCATACAGCCTCTAAAGGAACACTAACAGGCCTCAACAGTCTGTAGATTTTATACAGAATACTGTGAAAAGCAAACTAATATTCTTTTAGTGGCAGTTCTGCTGAAATGACTAGTAACCACTCTTGACAGCTTTGGTGAGCAGAAAAGCATCTCAGAGCACACAGTATGGTAAACCCTGAGGTGGATGAGCTACAAAAGCAGTAGACCTCATTAGGATCCACTCCTGTCAGCTAAGGACAGGAATTTTTGGACAGGAGGTTGCACTGGACACAGGTTTCACCAAATCTGGACAGTTTGAAAATTGGAAAAATATTACCTGGTCTAACCTTTCTTCTGAAAATGTATTAATGTCTCAAATTGTTGCAAAGGTTTATTATTATATAATAAATGGGGTGTATCTGAATTCTTGCTTGGAGTGATGGCTATTTTGAGCATAACACCATCTCACTTGTGCTGCATGCTTCTGACAGATTAGAGAACTCGATATAAAGACAGAACCTAAACTTTTAGCTTGCTGACTTGATATGTCAGCCAGCATGACCTTCTGACACCTTTAAGGCATCGATCCTTCAGTTCTGTGGATGGAAACAGCTGTTTCGTGGCCCTTTACTGGGCCCTTTACCTCTACCTTTAAGCACTAAAGATACATCCCACTCTCTCCTCCCTCTCTGTCCTAGCCCTTTGAAGCCCACACACCTGGCCCCAATTCCTAAGTCCTGTTTTGGACAGAGTGGGCTTGCATTTTTCAGGCTATAATTAAAGAAAGCGAAAACCAGGGCATCACAGTGGTGAAAAGGACAGCCGTCCTTACCCTCTGGCAGGGGCTTCGCCGAAGAAAAGGAGGTTGTATCCGCAACCACACAATGTAGATGGGCTACAGATCAATTGTTTTGATGTGGTGTGAAAACTGGACAACTTATCTGCTTCTTTCACTCCCCTTCTATTCTCCTGCACCTCCACCACTGCAATTCAAAGCCCTATCCACATGATTCCCCAACTGTAATTATGTGGCTGGCTCTGCAGGTCCAGGGTTTTTTGGATGTCTTTTTACCACCGCTTGAGCAGATGCACCTGTCTGTTTAGGATCTGCCCCTTCCCCTTGCTCAAGTAAGTCAGGTGAGCAGAGCCGTTAATCCCATGACCCCTGACAGCCCAAACACCTGTCAGCCAGGTGCCACTTCATCACCTTGCCGTGCCCTTTTTCTCGTCCCGATCAGCTCAGTTTTGTTCAGCGGATAAGGAAGGCAGTAAATAATGAGATACTGAGGAGAAAGTTCAGCTCTCCTCATCTTCAGCTCAGCCCACACCTTTTTCACACGGCCTGGCCTTTTGTTAGCAGCAGCTGCTGAGGTGTGTTTTCAGTAGTGGCATACTGATAAGGTGTTCTGTAGCCTTCTTTTCAATGAAGAAAACAGGGTTTTAAACATTACCTAGGGACCTTCCCAGAACTTAAAAATATTCACATTTGAGATCCCAGCTGACTCTAGTTTGCATGGTTTAACCTATACATAGAATGCACAGTTTGATCCAGGTTTTATCAAGTTGCTTTTATCCCAATGTTTTACAAGATCTCAAAGTCTATTCCAAAGTTTTTCACTTGATTTATTTCCAAAAAAATCTGAAATTGTTGTATCTAACACAAAAGCTTTCCCTTTAAGGCTATTTCTGTTTCTCTGTCCCTCTTGCAAACACATACACACACACACATATACACACACATTCATACCCCCCCCCCCTTTCTTAATCTTTCTCTTTCTTCAGAATTGTCCCTCTAGTTCTTCCCTCAGGTTTCCTGCACTCTCTGTGAATGGCCACTCTTTTGCAGGGGGGATTTCAAAGCACCGTACTCTGGCCAAGTGAATGCACTGAAAAGGATCTTTAACAAACATCCCCTGTGCGCCTGGCCCTCCAAACCCTCCAGTAATAAATTAACTTGTGGCCAAAGTGCGGCGAACATTCTGCCGTGGCGGAAGCAATCTGCTGCTATCTCGCCCTACCTCTCCCAGATTAATGAAACAGAATGCTGGGCCAATTTGCATACAGGTGAGCCAAAGAAAAACCCCAAAAGAAGCAGGCCTTTAGAAAGGAAAGGAACTGGTGTGATGAGCTTTGAATAGGCAAAAGAGGGATAATTTCAAGCAAAAGTAAAGGAAAGCGAGTTAGAGAGGTAAAGTGAATATCTCTTCTTCATCCACCAAAGCCTGGGGTCAGTGTTGGCATTCCATGGGCTGCCCAGCAGCTGTCCACATTGCTCCATCATTAGCTAAAAAAGGAGCTATTAGCCTGTGTCAGCACTGCTTGGAGTTTGTCTCCCAGAATGCACAGTGGAGCTGTGATCAAGACCGGCGCTAGATGTCAGTATGGCCCATCCCACAAGCAAAAAGCGCAAGGGTCTCTATCTCAGCAGCAGTCATTCCATGCTCTTTCTGTTGCAGAAGACCTTGCTGCTGAGGCAGTTGATTAATTGAAAAAAGTTGTCCAAAGACTTGGTAACACTCCTTCACTTATCTTGCAGAAAGGTTTTTAAAAACATGTTGCCATACAAGAATTAGTTGAAATTCTAGATCTGCATTGTTTAGTCATTTTGGTTTAATTGTTTTTTTTCCACCGAACAAGCAGCTGTTTAGACATACCGTTCCGTCATCACAAGTTGCCTCAAATGATAAAGATGCAACGCTTTATTATCTCGGTCTGAGCGATCGTGATAATGCCGGCTTCCTGCTCGCAAGGCCGCATCTATCTCCTGATCAGAATGAGCTTATCTTCCTCCCTGCACAGTGTGTACGTAGACCATGCTGAGGGATTAGATAAAATTTTCACACCTTGCCCTCTGCAAAGTGGCCAAGTGGCCAAGTGATAAAGACCAGGTATCGGTATCATTTGTGTGTGTTTGTAAGTGTAAGTCTGTGTATGAATTTAGGGGTGGTAGGTAGAGAGTTGCAAGCTTGTATATGAGGGACTGCTAGATGTCAAGGGGAAGATGTGTGTTCCTGTGGCAAACGTGAGAAGCATTACTAGGAATATTAAGTTTCCTAGTAATCACCCTTGAAGGAAGTATTGCGATTTTCCCACAAAGACCAGACAATGAGCCTAGTCTTGAGCGGTGAAATGCACCTACCTGCGCTCTCTCTCTTTGCCCAGCCGATCCCGGCTCTCAGAGTGTGTGGAATGCATATATCGGCTCAGATTCAGCAGGCACTCAACTGCTCTTGCTGTCACATGAGGTGCATGAAACCTTTGAGCCAAATTTTCATCATGGGTGTAAAAACTGTGCCAGCCAGTGGGACAGCAGGGGGAGTGGGTTCCTCGTTAGAAAAGTTAATATCTTCCTGACACACATCCCAGTGTTTTCTCAAATGCTTAGGTGTGAGCTCCATTCCATAGCCAGCGTCCAAATACAGCCATGTGGATTGCAAATGGGCCATTTGGATTGCAATTTGTAGCAATTTTTGTGGTATGGTGTAATGATTGTGCACCCAGATTTATCAAGGTGTTCTGTGTATTAGCTGGTCTGAAGTTACTAGTGTTTGTTCATATGTTGGAGTACCCCTAAGAGCCCAGTCTGTTAAGGAAAAGGATTATTCTGTGTTAAGCCCATGTCTACACAGTCAGTTCTAAGCTCATTACAATGGTTTCAAGGGCATTGAACTGACTGGCGAGCAAGCATAGTGACCCAGAAGGGTCAAGGTGTATGATCGCCATGCTGCATGAAGGTCCACAACGAGAGTGAAACATTAGAGTATGACCAGACTATTTGTCATAACGGCATTATATTGAAGAACGTGGGTTAAGAGAGTTAAGCATGAGACTCTCAGGCGTACTGGTACCTTTTCAGATCAAGTCGGAAATTGTAGCAAGTCAGGATATGTGTGCTTGTCAAGGAAAAATACAAAACTATATATGACTGGATACAAATATTATGATTGCCACAGCAATGCTGGAAGTCATGTAGCTTTTTTCTTCTTCTTCATCTTCTATTTTTAAACCCCTTCCAAATATAAATAACATTTCGTCCATAGGGGGCGCTGCAATCGACAGATCTCAAGAACCGCTTATGCCACAATTTAGCAATTTGCAATTCTTTCACTTCATTCTTGCTCTTTCTCTCATTTTATGTGGCGCTCATATTGGTCAGATTACCACAAATGAAGAGCATACTATAAATGGGGGTGCTATATATTCATTTCAGGACAACATTTTCTACATGTTTCTTACTTTCAAATTATTGGCACCCTCACAAGAAATATGTGGAGATGCCTCTCCTAGAGAAAGTAACCACGGATCTTCTTTCACGGATCCTAACGTCTAATAAAAAGTGGTAGAAAGTGGCAGACGGTGCTTGGACACACCTCTGTATAGAACATTTTACGATGCTTTATATTACAAGGTTTGCACATGTGGTCTGTCCTTTTAATTCAGACTGCAGGTTTTCTATGAAGTTCAGGTTCTGAATGTTCCATCAACCATTTCTGCGTTGATAGGAATGTATGTTTGAGGTCATTATCTTGTTGATGGATCTATGTAGAGCCAAGTATGCTCATTAATGAAGGCCCTCGTTCAATGTGCTGATACTTTATGATTATGGATTTTTAGATCCTTTTGCTGACTTGTGCAAGTCAACAGTCTGCCTCATTTGTGTTGAAAGCTCTGGTTTTCATCAGGGTGATGGATTTATTTTACAGCCTTGTAGGTGGTCAAAAGCAAAGTAAGTATCTGGAGGCTGAGAGAAGGTTTTTTTTTGGTGTGGGGTGAGGGGGAGTAATGACAATTAATTTCAATTCACGCACTCAGTAACACTTTATCCACGTCAGTGATATGGTGGATCCAGAGCCTATTCCGGGAGGCCGGAGAGCACCATGGTCACATATCTTTGGCAAAATGAAGTTGATATCGAGTTGAATTTAGGTTATTCATTGGTTGCATTCTTCTACTTGGGGCAGGGGGTATGCACTCAGACATTGCAAATTAGTTATGGAAAATCGTTGGCAACTATTTTGTTTAACTTGTCATTAAGTCTGTGTTAGGAATGTATGAGCAATATTACTGTATTCTGTGGAAAATGAGAGCATGTGAATAACAGGAGGTCCTCTGACAGACTAGATCTATACCCCCAATTTACCCAAGCTGAAAACTAATATAGCCATTTATCAGCTTCTTTTTTAATATGTAGTTACTGGCTAGCAAACTTAGAAGGTACTTAATGTCCAAGCAATGATAGTAACAGAGACTAGCTCAGTCAGATTCTTCTCTCATATTAGTTGTTCATGCTGCTCTGTTTTTTTCCTCCTGGAACAGATTAATAAATACAATGCAAATTATTTTTAATGGGACTTAATATGCTTGGCTGGCTATTATTATGCCTGGGCACCCTGCCCAAGTCTCACCTGTGTGTGGGAAACACTGCTCTTACTGTCAAAATATGCATCCAAGTAAGATAAATTAGCTTTGCAGATACACTATATAGACAAAGGTATTCAGATACACTTCTTAATCAGTGAATTCAGGAGTCAGGAGTGTTTTATGGAGTCACAGGTGTATAAAATCGAGCACCTAGTCATGCAGTCTGCCTTTACAAACATTTGTGAAAGAATGGGTCGTTCTGAGGAGCTCACTGAATTTGAATGTGGTACTGTAATAGGATGCCAGCATTGCAACAAGTCAGTTGGTGACATTTCTTCCTTCCTAGATATCCCACAATCAGCTATGAGTGGTATTATTGAAAGATGGAAGTGTTTAGGAGCCAGAGTAACTCCACTTAAAGTTATACAGCGGGGTCGCTGAGTGCTAAGGTGCATAGTGCGTAATAGTCATCAACGCTCTGCTGCCTCAATAACTGCAGAGTTCTAAACTTCCTATGCATTAAGATCAGCACCAAAGCTGTGCACCGGATTCTTCATGCCATGGATTTCCATGAATGAGCAGCTGCATGCAAGCCTTACATCACCAAGCGCAATGCCAAGCGTCTGATGGATTGGTATAAAGCACGTCGCCGGTGGGTTCTGGAGCAGTGGAAAAGTTCTGTGGAATTATGAATCATGCTTCTTTGTCTAGCAGTCTAATGGATGAGTCTGGGTTTGCCAGGAGAACATTACCTGCCTGACTGCATTGTGCCAACTGTAAGGTTTGGTGGAGGATTCATAATGCTGTGTGGTTGTTTTTCAGGGGGTGGCCATGGCCCCTTAGTTCCAGTGAAAGGGAATCTTAATGCTTCAGCATATCAAGACATTTTGGACAATCGTATGCTTTGTGGGAACAGTTTGGGAAAGGCCCTTATCTGTTCCTGCAGTGTACATATCAAGGTCCATAAAGCCACAGTCGGGTGAATTTGGTGTGGAAGAACTTGACTGGCCTGCACAGAGCCCTGATCTCAACCCCATCTGACACATTTGGGATGAACTAGAATGGAGCTTGTGAGCCAGGCCCTTTTGTCTTACAGCTGTATCTCACCTCACAAATGGTGAATGGGCAAAAATTCCCACAGACACACTGCAAAATCTTGTAGAAAGCCTTCTCAGAAGAGTGGAAGGTGTTATTAATGCCGATGGGTGTAGAATGGAATGTCATAAAAGCTCCTGGAAATATAATGTGTAGGTGTCCAAATACTTTTGTCTATATAGTGTATTATTTCATTCATCACAATGAAAAATATGTCATTAGATATGTGTGTGAAATTTTATAGTGAAAGCAAGAGGACATTTTTGAGAATGTAGTGCACATGTAGTCTTTTCTTTTAATCCTTTCTCACTTGGAAATCTTTTTTGTCACTTGTGTGTGTGTTTCTTCAAATTCTTACTATTGGTGTTGGTCTCTCTTTATACCCCCCTTTTCCACTCCCATAAATTCTTAATCAATTGCTCATAAACTAGGATTTTGAACCTTATTGGACGGAAAATACTTTAATTGTTGCCTGTTTGACTTGTTAAAGTATATTAAAACATATTAAAGTATCATAAAGTGAATAATACATGGTGTTATACATGGTGTAATACATACTGTCATGATAGTACATGGTAATAATACAAACACAATAACATTTCAACTTATATATATATATATATATATATACAGGGGTTAGACAATGAAACTGAAACACCTGTCATTTTAGACCACAATAGTTTATTAGTATGGTGTAGGGCCTCCTT
>JAOUQY010000004.1:4964805-4979435 GCA_028566355.1 Doras micropoeus | reverse complement strand
GGCCCTACACCATACTAATAAATTATTGTGGTCTAAAATGACAGGTGTTTCAGTTTCATTGTCTAACCCCTGTATTTTGCTGCTTTGGTCCTCTCAACAGGCCCCTTCAATGAAGATGTGGGTTTCTCAGCTTTCGTCCTTCCTTCCTTCCTCTAGAGAAACTGACTTTCGATCTACATCAACAAACATCCAAGTTCTGGCGAATTTGGTCCTCTGTCTGGGAATATCTTAAGAAGTTTGGATAAATGCCCTTCTCCTTTCCTCTCAAATTGACTGGTTATTTTTCTTTTTCTTTTCGTCTTGGTTGGTGACTGCTGTGTGTTTAATGGCGCAACATTGTTGAAAATTAAAAATCCATCGTGCCATCGTGAGTACTCATACTATACCCCTGATCTAATGAAACTGAAATAACACTTTATTAAACAGCCCCTACCCCCGTATTCAGGAAGAATTTGTTGTCTTCTTAAAAGGTCTCATTAACGAATGTGTAAATTCACTCAAGGTCGAATGGTATTTTAAAAAAGCCCCTGAAATGGGATAATTCAAATAATGTCATACAGCTATTTCTGTTAAATTAGAATGGACTGTTCTGTCATGGGAGAGAGCTCTGGAATCTTCTGTTGGGTTGCGTCTGACTGGTCACATTGATTGATTGGTGTTGAGTGCATGGTCTAGTGGACTGAGAGAAAGCTCAGACACTCCAGTTTTTAAATAGTGATCCACAAATCAAAAAGAAGAAAAGACACACTTTTATTTCATTTCATTTTTCTGGGAGCATTTACACACAAAGGCATTCTCATTTCTTCATTATGAACATAATTGTTCAGTCATCACCAAGCAGGCCCTTGGCTTGAGTGCCCAACAACCAGACGCTGTAATTCTTACAAAAAGAAGCAACACATTTACGAGGGAATGTTAAGATCAAGAATGCGCTTATTTTTGTTACGGGAAAGTTCCTCTCCTTCATATGACTTTTTGGAGCATTTATATCTCATTTGAGCTCAAGAATAGGACCATTGTGTTGTTTTTTTTGTTTTTTTGTTTTACAACTGCCCTTTTTTGTTTTCTTATTTTTATATGGTGACGTTGCTCTTCAACTGGCCAACAATGCAGCTCAGTGGTCAGTCATGGGGCTCCCAGCATTGTGACATGCTTGGTGTGACCACAACCCTCCCACAGATCCTAGCTGGCAGGATTTACTGTGCTTTTATTGCTTTTATTGGCCCTCCAAAGTCAAGGACCTGTTCTGGAAAATGTCCTGTTTCTTTACAGCACAAAGTGTAATGTGATATCCTCAGGTGATCTGTAGTCTTATCGTGCCAGAGACAGATAAGCAAATCTATGCTTTTGCTTTTGCTTTGTTCACGAGTGTGGGTGATTACTGGTTAGTGGACTTAGTGATATCCTTGTGGCTTTAATTGTGCACAAATACAGTACATGCCCATGCTTTGTGGTGGATCTGTGGGTGTTCGTATGACTTAGGCTTAACCTCTATTCCTGTCCTGTTCTGTCCGGGTGCCACATCAGAGCACAGTGTTGAGACTGCAGAGCTGGAATGGAGTTACAAAAGAGAATTAGTACAATAACAACATTACATTACATTTTTTAAAATAGTAATAGCATAAAAATACAACAAAGCTTTGTTTTTAAAGGAAGCATATTACTTATAAACCTATGGATGTGTATATTAGCTTTTATATAAACTGGTGATTCAATGATCTTGAATTTCCCTCGCCCAAAGAGTGTAAAACACTGA
The DNA here is from genome assembly GCA_028566355.1 of Doras micropoeus. Taxonomy (NCBI): domain Eukaryota; kingdom Metazoa; phylum Chordata; class Actinopteri; order Siluriformes; family Doradidae; genus Doras; species Doras micropoeus. The sequence continues at coordinate 4,977,679 of JAOUQY010000004.1, read as the reverse complement.
ACACTTTTCAGTGAGTTTTGCATCTCTTCTAATCCAAATAAGGTCTATATAACTCTAAACTCAATTTCAGTTCATAAAACCAACCGAGCTAATAGATCATAGGGATGTACTTGACCATCAACAACATGATGAGCCCTGGTAATCCTTTTATCATCTACCATCTGGTCACTCTCTCTTTGGCAAATGTTTTCATGATGTCTTTGTCACCTCACCCTGTTATAAATGAGCCTAAAAGGGATTCCTCAGATGCCAAACCTGAGCCATGTCAAAACGGAAGCTTCCCAGTGCTTTGATGAAGCAGGGCTGCGTCTGTTCCCGAAGGAATGTTTCTCCAGCCATGTTTATCAGAGGCCCTGATGGTGCTGGTGTCCAGCCTGGAGTTAAGCTCTGGGTCACCCTGGATGCCAAGACCTTAAAAAAAATGTCAGTAAAACTAATGGCCCCTAATGGGACCACCAGAGGCGGTTGTTGCCATGTAAACATGCCCTCCACTTCCCCTTTTCCCTAACACCAAGAAAATTTGACCTATCCTAACAATGGCATGATGAATGACTTTAAAAAGCATGGATTCAACAAGGATTCACACCTCTCCAAGAGGGCTCTTATGTTTACAGCGTCTTTAAGCTTTACCAATTACGATTTACACCTTACCAAAAATACCTCCGGTACTTTCCCCGATTTCATGGCCCTCTGTTGTCTCCCAATTTCACGGTCTATGTTGCTATTCATCACTTAAAAGGCTTAAACTCACCATCTCCAGGCCGTCATTTTCTGAATGTGGCGGACAGTGTGGTCTCTAAGTTGTTTCACCCCAGGGTGAAGCATTTATACCCGAGACATCTGTGGGACTTCAGAGTCACCTTGTCATTCCTCGACTCAAATGACCTAATGGTAGAGCCATGGCCACTTTAAAACTTTAAAAGGTCTTCAAACTAAAGAGTGTGTTATCTATTAGATATTGACTTACAACAACCAAGACAAGCACAAGAGATTATTCTCAGATTGGGAATGAATTAAGGAAAAGTGTTTCAAAAAGTTCTTAAAGCTGGATCGTTCAAATAATTAAAATAAATAAAAATTGGGTTTTTTTTTTCTTCAAATGATTCAACAGAAAAATAAGCACGTGTTGTCATGCCATACCACTCTTCTCAAAGAATTCTCAAATCTGATTGATCAGAAGGTGATAACAGTTGACAATAGTTCTTCTGTAACTCAAGTGATAGGTTTAAATGAATGCACTCGTTCTACTACATTATTGTTTCTGTCGTAACAACACGTTCACAGGCGGACAGTCCACATAATCTAAGCTTGATTATAAAAAGAAAACAACGTGTAATTGTTAACATGATGAAGATGTGTTTGTAACATTTATGGAAGGAGTCTCCAGTGCCAGCGCTTTGTAACAGTCAGTACGTTTTAAAGCACAAGAAAGACTTCAGGAGTTTATGCATGACAGGCTGAGCTTTTTGTCTTATTCACTTCAACAGAGAGGGGGGAAAAAGTTTGGTGAGGGAACTAATTGTTTTCACAGGCTTCCCACAATATTACATTTAGCTAGAAGTGGTTAAAAAGCATGATCTCATTTATTAATGTGTAGAAGAGGAACTAAACAAAAGCCATTTGAATCTTTCTTGAAATCAAGGGAACCTGTTGAGAGCTTGAAGCTTCTGCAGATTTCTATACACCAGTGAGTTCAGATACAGTCTACACTGACATGTCACACCACATCAACTCTTACTTATTTCTTTTATCAGTCTGAACCTAACCAAATGAATCCCACCAGACATTCCTGAATAAGAACCATGCCTCGAATCGCAAGCATGCATGGCTTGATCATTTAGTGAGTTGTTGCCTCATCAGTCTCAGAAACATTGGGCGAAACAGCCTCTGTTTTAAAACACTTCATCTTGTTTTTTTGTGAATGGGAATTCCTTCCAGAAGGAGAAGAAAAAAAACTCTTCCGGCCCATTTAAGCTGCATCTGGGAGGCCTCTGTTTGAGCACGGTGAGGGAGAGAAGTGTTTATTTAACTTTCACCACTTCCTGCTGCAGCTTTACATTTACCTAAGAGCAGGTTTAAGTTGAGGCTTTTGTTTACTACATTTCTTGTCTTGCTTCAGATTAAAACGATCTCCCTTTATTGAACTTCTGTTAAATCTTTTTAGGTCTGTCATTGAGGCATCAGGTTTCTACTTTGGAAATGATGACCGAGCTACACTGTAACTGTGCTCAGAAAAAAAAAAAATCATTTCTCAATTCCAGAAACATCTGTATTCCGTTGTTTCATTCTTTCTCCATTTTTTTTATGAACACTCTACCCCCCCTCCTTCCCACCAAAACCTCACCACGCTACCCTCAAGCCCTTCATACAAGAGTGCTAAATGCACATTTTCACCATTTCCTTCCCCTCCACCGAACCCTCTGTCTTTGAGCGAGAGGCCTTAACGCTTTTAAACTAGCCCTAACCCAAAGGGATCCATTTATTTTTATGTGGGACGCTCCCCCACCCAGTGCTGCTCAGGCCTGAGCCCTGTGGGTTCCAGCAGTGGGGCTCTCTGTGTGACACTATTTAAAGCCACATCTGCCGGCAGTCTCCATTTGCATTTCTGAATGTATGCACCACAAGAGCTACACCCTCACAGCTTAGCATAGCAGAGCACCCATCTGTTAAGAAAATATAGACCCTCTGCAGCTCTTAATCTTGGGCTCTGGGAAGAGGTTGGAAGAAAGAGCAGAGCTTTAAGGAACCTCCTCTGTGTTGTTTCAACATTCTTCTTATTGATGCGGAGAGGCTTTTGTTCAGCCAGCTAGATGAGGGAATGCATCTGGAATCCGATATTATAAAACAACACAAAGTTTTTTTTGTTTGTTTTTTTCCCCCCAGCCTCATTAACTTTTGTTTTATTGTAGATTTATTACTAATTGCCCAAATGACTTCTCAGTTGATCTAGGAAAATGTTCAATATAATACGAAACATTTTTTTTCTTATATTTTAAAAAATAATTATGCGTGAATATGTATTAAAACATATTACATCCACATAGTTAATTTCCTATAAGCACTAATAGATGTCACGCTGTTCCCGTGAGTGCATCTCAGTCGGTGTTCTATTGGACTTCTAGTGCACTACAATGCCTTTATGTTCTACCCTATGTTGTGGACACGTACAATGAATTTGAAGCTTTTCCAGGTTTAATTGAACTGAAGATGAACTGAAAATGACTTGAAGGTGGATTTGTATATGGATCTATTGAAAATTATACTGTATATCAGTGACTAATGAGTTATATAACTGTGGTAAATAAATTTGTCCGAACTGATTAAGAAACCTGATTGGAGATAAATGACAGATACGTGCTCTCGCTACCTTGCAATCTTCTTTTACAGAATTTTCACTTATGCGGTATAAGCACATATTGTTGAGCTACTGCTAATGTTCATTCTCTGGAAGCTATAAAAATTTATGGTCATTAACATTTGAAGGAATTCAAAAAGTTTTCATTTCAGTTAAAATGAATTTATGTCATGGAACGTACCTACAGTACAACGGTAGTTTTAACACACACAAAAAAATGATACAAGCCCAGCATTAAAGACCCATCCACTTCCTTTGCCTCCCTTCTTAGTTCAGCTACTGAAAGAAAAGCACTTTTTTTTTAAAAAAGCATGATGTCCAACCAACCGCATTACACAGCTAATGGTAAACTTTCGGGCCTCTTTCAATTCATAGTGCTGACCTTTTGGTGTACCACACTTCATCGCTGTTTATTTATTTGAACTTTGTATCATGCCTAACTCTCAGCTATTCATAAGGACACTGGGCTCCGTTCTCTTGTAGGACTCCGAGGGTAAGATCACTTACTTTCACGGTGGTTGCGGCCCATTTTCTGTTTTCCAAGCCTATAGTTCTCTTACACCTACATTTTAAATGCTTGCATTTTGTGAATGCGTAATTACAGTGCATTGTGCAAGCTGACTATAGTATAGAGATTGCCTGTCTACTTGCATTAGAGTAATTTAATTGTGTGGGCATCTTGAGACGGCACTCTTTTTAGATCAGACTGAAGTCCATCGCAAAAACCTTGTGTTTTTCACAAGATGCTGGGGAGCAGGGGTTGTCACCGCTTGTTGTTGTTACATGATCGACCTCTGAATTAAGGCCGCAGCCAAAGAGAGCGTGGAGGATTTACGCGTTCAGAAACTCCCTCTTGTGAATGCGCGTTTGTCTTGTGTGTTGTTCCTTCCATTCACTTTCTGATGAGTGCTCCATTTCTTTAAACATGTCTCAAAGTGAAGGGACCTTTGTCTGAAGGTGCTGCGAATCATGCCACATAAAGCCCAGCACTGATACCCCTCTTAATTGGTATGTTCTTTGAGGTGGAAGTGCAGGCTGGCTAGAAACAGACCTGGTCTACCAATGGGTGGCGCTCAGTCACAGTGGAACTCGGCTCTCGGTGGTTGTGGAAACTCACACCATATTCTTGTGGGTCTGTTTTTGTTTTAGGGTTTGGATATTTCAAGCCTGCAATGCCTTTGTTGCAGGCTTAAGCAAAGAATTAAAAAGAAAACCTTTTGTATCAGTGTAAAATTCGGTGCTCAATTCCAACAAACACCAACCTTTTTTTGAGTACTTATATACCTAAATCTATGGATTTAAGACAGCTATAAAGTTCTACAAAACAGTTTACTTCCCCAGCCTAATTTCTCCACATTTTTATCCATCAATCCCATTTTTTCGAACACAGTAATTGTGTCATTCTTTTCCACAAACAACACAGAGGGCTGATCAAAGTTACCACATGGTAATTGGTCTCTATTTACTCTCCAAAACAAACATGCATTCTGCTGAGGTGGCTCCATACTGACTGCACCCTCTAACCTGTGTTCACAGCGTGGGCGGCAGAATCCTGGAATCCACACAAGTACCTGAGCCGACTAAGGTGCACGATGACCTCTTTCTGATCCCATGTGCCAAGCTTATCAGCTGGTTCGTTGTCTGTCGCAAGTGCACTCTAAGAAAGCATGCAGCCTCTCTTTGCATTGGCTGAACTGGTGTTGGATTTAAAGCAGGACATCACCCTGAGCTTGGCTTGTTCTGGCTCTCTGCATCACTGTGATATGAGGTCCTTTGAAAGGGGACGTGAAATTTCATCTAGTTTCATGTACAATGCTTCTAGTACAGGCTTATGCATACATTCTATCTCTGCATGCTAAACACCACCGGGAGCACATCTCAATCAGATTAGTGTGGAATGCCCAAACCCTCCTGCGGGGGATGAAAGAAGCATTCAGACAATGCAAGGTATGGTTACAACCTATTAAAAACCGGTTGAAAATGGGCATGCTTTTTTATTTTTTCACAAGCAGAAAAGAAACGTTATGATTATCCGTTTATGCCCCAGAGAGATAGCTAGGCTGATTCGAAAATGATTCCCATGCCGTACAACACGAAGATCCGATCTCACGTGTACAAACATTATCCACGCCTTTCAAGCTATCATGATTAACATATAAGTAGAAGTAATTGTTCATTGCTTCTGTGACGAGAAAGACCTTTGAAAACTTAAATGGATTGGCAACCTGGGAAAACTCATCAGAGGTTTCCATGGCCGAATCCTGAGCTAAAAGAAAAGTCTGCCTGAAGATGACTAAAACCTTGCTAACTAAAGCTGTGGGTACCCTTTCAAGATCTCCAAATCACACTCCTTTAAACGACATGGCTTTAATTGCTCGCAATTTGGTGATCCCTTAATTAAAGGTGAGAGATGTCACCGTTTGTAACAATCATTTGGGAATAACACGGCAATTTCCTATAGAAACATTATTAGAGTGCTTATATTTTGCTCTTACAATCCCACCCAAATGGATGGATGGATTGTAGAGCTCGGTTTAGATGCTGTGCTCCAAAATTGGGGCTAAAATTGTGCATGGTGGACTAGGCTTAAGTGTCATTTCCTAACACAGTTCTCACCATCTGTTGGATCACATTGTTAGTTGACAGAAGTTGATAGCTAAACAGACGTATGTCTAATCAATTTAGGTATCAGCTGTCAAAATGTCTGTGATGCTCTTGTGCTACGGTTGGAATGCATTTGGAACTTGCTACACAGAAATATATTCATTTCAGGGCAATCTTTACAACAACACAGAGCGTCAAATTCAAATATCAAAATGACTTAAAATGAAGGGTTTCACCAGGCCACCACACACACACACACACACACACACACACTGTAGCAAGCGACAGATGTGCAACAAATGGATGCCTACAAGTGCATAGCTTCATCCTGGCAGATTTGTGCCAAATCTGGTGCCACATGTTCCTCTGACCATGCTATAGTTCCTGGCATGGGCCTGAGAAAATAACACCTGCACCTGCAATTGAGGCTTCTGTGCCCAAGCACGATGCACGGCCATCCATGAGCATAGTGGCCTCTTGTACAGTAGCTGCATAGTCTGATAATGTGACCTTTTATTGCTCATTTTGGAAGGATGGCTCCATGTGTTCAGCACACCCCAGTAGGTCAGTCGCCCAGAGGGGCTTATTTTCTTGGCACACACACAGTAATCCCGATGAAGGGCCAACATGGTGTGTACTGTACAGTTGCACCGAGTTAACCCCAGACCCATGTCATACTGTACTCAATTCCCCAGGGACTTCCCTAGAAATGAGTTGCTGGGCTGTTGGTTTAATAATGAAGGCCTTGTGTCAGGCACATGGCAAACCAATGTGGGGGCAATGCTGCTCCTTGCTGATGGGTCATCAGGGAGCTAATCTGGCAGGTGCTTCTTTTGTTTTGGAGGCAGTGATGGTAGACAATAGCACAGAACCTGTCACTCCACTCACTAACATGTAGTTAGCAGAGGCCTCAGGCAGACTGGGCATGAGTAATTAAGAAGATGAAGTACATACTAATGTAAGTTAAGTGCATTTAAAGATGGGGCTGACAACTGATTTTTCACTAACATTCCCATTTTTCCCCGTTTTTAACAATGGCTGGGTGATTCCAACATCAGAAATTTGATTACTTCTTGAAATAGTTAGTGAATTTTGAAATGTTGCTGTGAATGTGTTCCACAGTCTTTCAGCCCTGTAAACAAGTCCAAAAGTAATTCTTCTATCTTGCCAATGTGGAGCTTGCCAAAACCAAACCAGCTATTTATCTTCTCTGCTCCACTTTCATAACTAACTCCACTCTGCCAGTTATGTGACAAGTTTCTCCTCCACCAGATACGTATGACAGAGCCCAGTGGGGAGTTATGGAGCGTGCTTGGCTTAAGACGGTGGCTGGCCAGTGGTCCCTAATGGGCAGGAGGTCACCCCTTCCCCCCAACATGCTGACCTCATTGACCCTTGTTCCCCCTAATCATTTCAAACTCATTAGTTTTCTTAACAAGGTCCCATGTCCCTGGCCTATCAACGAGGCTTCAGAGAAAAGCCAGGAGGAAAAAAATCAACAGTGTTCAGATTTACTGTACATTACAGTAGCACCTTTGTGGTCCTCACAATTTGGACCTTAATATCCCTCAGTGGGTGACAATTTGGTGAGATCAACAATAGTCTCCAGAGACACTGATCACTTAGCGACTTTTCAAAAACACAAGTACTGTGGCATCACAATGCTTTAGTCTTGTAACCAATGACATAACAACATAGTTTATTCCCACAGTCTTTTCTAGAACATGCAGGTTTTTTTTTTAAAGAACCTGGTCTACTCTCTTGTGATGTGTAAAAGCTATTTTTTTTGTGGAAGCTATCCGCTCTTAGCCTCACACACTGATTAACGTGGTTCAATTTGTCGCATTACTTGCTGTTTCAGGTTTGGTGATGCCACCGAAAGGGTTGTTATGGTTAGGAAACAGAATGCCCTACTGACATATAAAACCGCATTTTTCTAAGACTGGAACACTGTAATTAGCTCACCTTTGGCACAAGTGCTGAGAAAAACACAAAAAATGCACATGTCATGCCAACCTGCATGGCCAAAAATGAATCTTGTATGAGAAAGGCTCCTGGTTTGCAGATATTCCTGCACAGTGATATTCATGCATCCAAAAAGCTTGTTCTTTGAATACTGTTACCAAAGGATAATAATAAAACGTGATTAAAAGATTAACCTAGCATCTATCAATTTGCAAACCTGCAGGCACATTAGTGACAATTTAGAAAAAAAAAAATCTTCTTCTATGTGAAAGCAAATCTGTCATTACGAGCCCATAATCAGTTCTGAGTGCATTAGGGCCAATACTGGAGAGAAAATGACAAATACTTAGAGAAAAGTTCCTTAAGGCTTTTTGGATAGTTAATGTTTCTGCCTTTCCAAAGCGGCTCTACTTGGAAGCTTTGTGTTGTATTGTTCTGCTTAAAAGCTTCAAGCCTTCCTCCCAGAGGACAAAGCTAAGATTGAACTTTTTTAAATATGTGAGGAGTAATAGGCATCTCTAATATTTGTTTGTTTTGATACCCAAAATAATTTGCATTTGATATTGAATCTAGTGCAACACAGAAAACACGTGGAAAACAAGAAATAGGTGGAATACAAGCTATCTAGTCATATTTCCGGATTATTGACTGTAGTAGCAGCCTTTGACTTGTCCTTGGAAAACACAATTGGCAAAGTGTATCTCTGTTAAAGGTGCCACTACCAGAACAATACAGAGACATTATCTGTGAGGGTCAGGAGCATGGGGGATGAACACTATGCTGAAGTGTGGGTAAACAGACATAAAACAAATGCCAGTCTACCATCTCCCTTCTTCTGCAGTACCCCTGCCCACCCTTGAGTAAAGAGACAAGGACCTCTTTTATTAGTGAACAAATGTGAACTCCTCAGTACAGTTAGCAGCAACAAAAGGAATCAAAGCTTGCTCGTATGAATGGCTGTGAAGTTCTGGCATGGTCAGGAGGCTGCTGAAGAGTGTTGCTACAGCCAAAAACAGATGGAAGGTGGTGCCACAGACACCAGACCAGCCAAGCACCTCTTGTTAACAGAGGGTAGAAAGGCTAAGACCAGGGAAGGGGTGCAGGGCTAGAGTGGACAGTGGCCAAATCCTTTTGAGAATAGGTTTCATGGTGGTTGCTTGGAAAGGAAGAGTAGTTTGGCTATTGGCAGCTGAGCAGGTGCTTGGTAGGGTCTGCAGAGTTAATAAGTGGCACATGCTGACCTCATGTCAAATTAGGGAACTGCTGAAACAAAAGCATTAGTGAACTTTGAAGGTGTTCAATTAGATGGAACTAAGGTCCTTCTGTCCACTGAAAGATACCAGATTGAGTCATAATGTTGGACTCAGGACATTACAGTGATGATGAATAGACTGGATCGGATTGAGCTAAGGTTTCCTCTTGGCCATTTAACTGGTTCAGTTGGCAAGGCCAATCTTTGCTCTTATCAATGTCCATATAAATTTGTGCAGGCAGGCCAAGAGGTTATAGCACCCAACCCATCATTTGCTCTAATTTATGATTCGGATTAGCAGAGTACACCAAGAATGTAAGTATTCACAATTACAAAAGAGAAACTTATTATTGCAAAATGCCCAACAATGTAGAATTGAAATGTAATTGTTAAAAACACAGTCACTTAGAACAAAATTGGATCAGTGATAAAGGCTCCATTTAAATAGATCTCTAAGGTACAGCGGCATTCAGAGATATCATTTGAATCAAGCGGACCCCGGTCTTGTCTCGAAGACCACAGCCCTACTCCAGGTCCACACATTGCTGACTTTGGCAAAGTGAAGACATATTGTGCACATGCACTTGTAGCTGTATGAATAAAACAAACCAAATAAGGCAGAATTATTCCTTTATGCTCCTGGCTAGGTTTGCTAGCACTGTCTATCGCTGATATAACTTGATTTTGCATTGCATTGCATTGCATGCTAAATGCTAGCTCTGCTGTGGATTATATAGTACATAATAAACCTTTAAGTTTTTTAAATCATGCCCCTTGCTGTCTTCCCAGCTTCTTTCCCCATGAGTGCTCTCTAGAAGCTGAACTGTTTGGACAATAGAGGGATCTGTGTTGCGAATCAGAAGTAAATTCAATCCGGCAGCTTCAGTTGAATGTCTCCCTCATGTTCTAGGGCTGTGGATGCATCCGGTTGTGGAGGGAAGCATTCCTCAGGGATTAGGTTCCCAGGTTAGTAATGATTCCCACCCTGTGGCAGGAAGATAGTCAGAGAGATCCAGCATCCCATCATTTCCACTTGTTTGCATCTCATGGAGATTGATATGCAGTAGTGAAAGTGAGCCTCGTTTTTGGAGCACCTTGTTCATGTAGCATGTTTGATAAACTCTCGATAAATGGGCATTTTTGTTTCTCTTTTGAACGTTAGCTGAATATTGAATGACTACTCTGGCAATATGAGCTAGCTGAACACTATTGAATCCATGAATCTATTGAGTTCATTTGTTTTGACCAGATCATGCCTCATTTAAACTCCCAAAAACTGCCAATGGCCACGGCCAGTTAGTTACTAGATACACATTCTCTAAGAATTATAGTATATGGGATGCATTAAGGTGTTAAGTAAGGTAGCTTTAAAGGAAAACTCTACCTTGAAACACATTACAGTTGTACATACTGTAATATTTATCTATAACCTTAGGATGGCTTGAGAGTGAAGCTTTATAACTGCACAATCCTTTGTCCTTGTGTCTTTTTTGCACGTCCATGAAACGGAAGTGGCTGTATTATGCCAACCTGCCATTTTTTAATCATCCTTTTGTAGCATTTGTATGATTGTAGAGTTAGTAAACCGAGCAATAAAGATGATTTTAAAAAGGAGCACCTACACCCTGAACTAAGTGATGAATTGTAAAGGTACAGCGTGCATCATTGGACACAAGGGCGACATTAAATTCTTTTCAACCTCGTCCTTTCAAAGAAACAAAGACTTGTCTGACCGTGGGGTCAGTTTGAATGATTTTGACAGCCGTTTATTATTGGTGTGTTGTCTCTGGTTGACCAGACAGATGACCATTGTTCGCCAATATCTGCCTCACTCCGCTTATTGTCCCTTGACATATGAGTGGCATGCGGGTCCCAATTGCCGAGTCCAGCCACACACACAAGTGCGCACTCCCAAACGCAGCATGGGGACAGCTGCCCAGAAAAGGCGTGCTCCGCAGGACACGGGAGGGAGGGCATGTTCTCCTTATGATTATAAAACATATCTCTGACATCACATATGTGCACGGATGTGTGCACGTGAGCCAACGGGACCGTCCTCATGAGGACAAGCCACCCATGAGCCAGCAGGACCTGTTGATTGTGGCCACTGGGCTAGAAATAATCTGCCATAGCGCAGCTCTGGAAATTGACAGTTTGGATTGTGGGAGAGAAAGCGGGAAACTTTGCCACTTGAATTGTTCTCTTCTGCCTGTCGCAGTAGGTGGCTGGGAGGACCGGACAGCTTGAGGACTGCGATTGCATGTCTGTGCGTTGTAGGTTATATAACAGGATTAAAAACTCATCAAAAGATCAGCCAAAGAGATTGTATTAGCTGTTGGATTGACAATCTGTCAGTGAGTCAGACTACTGGGCGTAGTGCGGGGACTAGCGGGATTTGAGAATGCCCTGTAGTCAGAGAGTAGTGGAGATGCTAGATGGGAAAAAAAAAGAAAGGAAAATATTCATGGGTTTATGAGGTCTGTTTGGTGTGCTCATTTTGGTGGCTTCGGTGTAAATGATGGAGCAGTTATTATTTGTTTTAGAGCCTATGCACTGCAAAAATATCTTGAATGTAACAACATGTACTAGCTACTCTAACCTGCCCCATAGGTGTGCCCCATGAGTGTGAGAATGTGTGCCCTGTGATGGTGTAGTCCTGCCTCACAGTTTTCCCCGAGATCCATCAGAGATCCAGACTCTGGATCCACCGTGATCCTGACCAAGTACGAATGATTTATTTATTGCTTTTTTTTACATTTAATCATCCCTGTTACCTTTTGCAAAGCCATTTTTATTCATACACAAAGGACAGCAGATACTTTCTTGTGATCTTCAGACACGTATTGACTTAGCTGTTATGTAACGTCCTCCCAGCGTGCTGAACTTCCTCATAGTCCCACATGCACAAAGACTAATCCGGGGCTTATGAATGGAGCTGCAGGTGTGCATTCAGGTAAATTCCCTGCCATAAAGGAAGGAGAGTTAACAATATGAATGTCAATATGTCTCTTCCTATCTGCTGTTTCATTATCCTTAAGCGCTCGCCACCTGTCCCTTTTGCAGTATACTTAGTTTGGGGGAAGGTTTTAGAAGACGTTAAGCAAATAAAAGGCTTGCGAGGGAATATACCTTTTAAACAGTCAAAAGGATTGGCAGTGATACAAAAAAAAGTGGATGAATATGAAAGTAGCATCTAAAGTAGGTCATGAATTAAATGATATCTTTTTGTTGTGGAAACCTTTTGAAGTTAATTGTATTTATATATACAGTATATGGTTGATTCAGAGGGTTTCTACAACAATAACTAAGCAACTAACTAACTAACTAGCTCACTAACTAGGTACATGTCTATCTATTTATTAAACTCCTGAACCAGATGCCATTTGGAACATTATGGAAAATCTCATATCTTCCCAGATATGACTGGGTAAGCAAGCTGACTGTGATCCAAGGCAACAGCATCTTTCCCATTTCGAGAAACAGCTATTGATAGTTGACAACAATAGCTGTCTAATATTTCATCAAATTTAGTTTTTGAGCTTGTTACAAGGGTAAGAAAAAACTGCACCACTGTCTTCACCTTTTCAATTTTCAATTCAATTGTATTTATTTATAAAGCATTTTTAACAATGGACATTGTCTCAAAGCAGCTTTACAAAGACAAGAAATCAGGACATGGCCTATAGGCCTTGTCCCCA
>JAOUQY010000004.1:4945750-4959013 GCA_028566355.1 Doras micropoeus | reverse complement strand
CTACGATGGATTGGCGCCCTGTCTAGGGTTGTTCCTGCCTTGCGCCCTATGCCGCCGGCTAGGCACCGGCTCTCCCGCGACCCTGAAAAGGAATAAGCGGCCAAGAAAATGAATGAATGAATGAATGAATTAACAAATTACAGCATTCAGTTTTTATTGCATTTTAAGACAGTGTCCCAGCTTTCCTGGAAATGGGGTTTGTAAAAAAAAACCTCAACTGGCTGATCACAATTCATAAGATTTCTACAATCTGGCTCTGGATTCATGCCTTTAGGTTTGGACAGGTAGACAGTCTAGACCCCTAGACAGATATGTGACTTTGTAGCCATGCTGATCAGAAAAACCTGCAACTCACAATGCTGTAAGAACCTTTGAGGCTTTGACCTGCCTGGACATCACAAGACCCCATCAAGCTCCCATCAGATAAGGTTTGGTCATTGCCCCAAACTAAGACTACACATATACCTTCTTTGTCTTACCTGTTGACAAAGTTTATTGTACAGTGACGAATCAAGTGGTCCACTGCCAAACCTGCTGACTCAGGATGCCTCTTCTAAACTCATTTAATCACAACGGCTTTTGCTTCTCACAGCCTGCCGGTCATTCCCCTTTGATCGACCGCTGCTGACCGGAGAGCCTTGGAAAGCCCTTAGTGTCTTTGTAGCCCTTCCAGGTGGGATGCAGATAGCTAGAATCAGACAACAGAAGGAAGAATGGAGAGCCCTCAATACTCTCCACTCTTGCCTGAGTGACCCTCAACTATCAAAAATAGCAGGCTGAATCATTTGGGTAAAAAGGGAAGGCTGAAAGGGACTTTCTCTTGAGCCAAACCAAGAAAAGCTTTTGTGCAATATTTTGAGTTAATGTTTCAATGGCATTGTTTTGTGAAGCTATGTTAGATTCCTGTGTGACTCATAGAGGAAAGTGTGAACATGCCAGCATTGCTATTAAGGAATGAAAAGAGTCATACTTTTGGTTCTTCTCAAGAGACCCTCAAGGTTAGTGAGTAATGTTTTGTAACGGTGAATTATTCACAAAGGTCATATTTAGGGCAGAAAGCTGACTCAGACCTACTATTTGTAGAATGTTATTTGTAGATTTTGAATGCTGCTTTGCTTATATAATTTTTTTGGGTGTACACCACATTGGAAAAAAAACCTTCTTTGTTGTTATTGTTGTGTGGACGGTATTTATATCTCTGCCCTCTTTACCAGTCTATGTGTTATCCAAAGTCAGGGGCATTGTCTTAAGGTTATACTTTTAGTTTCAGTATTTGTCAAAGCATACTTGGCATCCAAGACATTGTTAACCTGTGACTGTGATAAGCAAGCCCCTTTCCCATGCCTCTGCACATTTATCATTAACTAACCTCTATGAAAGAGTCTGAATGTTTTCATGCTGTTTAGAAGCAGAGGTCATTCTAGTGTAAGTGACAAACTACATATGTAGCGCAGTGTGAAGAAAGTCATTGATTGACGAGTCATGAGTTTTGAGCTTGTGGCTTCATTTGCTCTCGGTTCAGCAGTTTTGAGAGATGTAATGGATATGTTTAGGATACACTCAAATAGAGGAAAGGACAAAATACATACATATATATACATACATATATATATATATAGCAGAACAAACTGGTGGTAACCAGATGGTACCAGTGATTTGATGCCATAACTACCTTCATATAGGACAAAAATAACATTAAATGTTTATCATCTTGTCTAAGAAACAAATGAATGTAGGACCACTGCTGCATTTGCACAATGTTATAAGTGACTCTGCCCAGCAAACTACAGTATTTACAGATTAATCTCATGAAAAGTGCCGATTGGGTTGGTTGAATGGATGCTATTTTTTTTCAGCATGCAAATGGATGACAGTAAAAACATCTCTTCATACTTTCACCTACCATGCCCAGGCCTTGACTCAGAACAACACTGTGCTTTCGATCTTTTTGATGTCATTAATCTTTTTCTTGACATCATTGATTAAATGCCTGACTAATGATGATTTAGTGTCCCTAATTTATCAAAGCTGCATTGTTTACCTCAGATATCAGTCACATTGCTTGGCTTAAGGAAACTTGATTATGGAAACGGCTTACATGCACCTTGTTAGGAGGTCTGTCACTTTGAGTAAAACCTTGCATTCTGTGGCAGAAGACCATTCATTTTCTTTTCTTGCAGGTCCATGCCCTCTGATTGCTTGTGCACACACAGGGTTATGTTGCCCCTCTCACACTGTGGCCCGTGTTGTTTTTCAGCTGAGTGCAGCTGCCCTTAGGTCGGGCCTGATAGCGACCAGCCTTTCATCCTCCCACGCAGCGATACGGCGGCTTTGGCCTTTGTTCTCCGAGGTCGCTCCCAGTCCGATGCACTAGTGACTTGACAGAAAAAAAACTCTCCACCCCTAGATCCCCCAGATTCTTCACCCCTAAAGAGAAGATAGACAAGGACAAAAGGAAATTTGACCCAGTTACACATGTGTAATGGAAATGGACACATCAGCTGACTGTCCACAGCTTCCACAAATGTAAATGAGTATACAAGGCCAATCTGGAGGAATTTGTTTTTTGTATTGACAAAATCTGTAGTTTTGACATGGAACAGTTGGTCCATAAAGCATCCATATTAAATTTTAGGACTCTCAAAGATCAGATCCCACAGGCATTTAGAAAACATTTTCTGGCACAGGAAGTTAACAGTGTATATGTTCAGAAGATCTAAACAGCTACAGGTGTTTAGTAGCAATTGGACTGGTAGTGGCAGGGTTTGACAGGACTCAACAAGGTGTTGTGTCTGAGAGTAAGCACAAGCCCCTCTAAGCAGAATGCTGAGAGAGTTGGTGGTAAAGGGGGGATCAGAGAGGAGATCAAGGGTAACCCGGGACATATTGGAGGTCAGCATTCTAACACCCAGCCTCTCCTGGCAACCAGTCCTGGAATGTTCTCACGGGCTGCGCAGGGGAAGTTGGGAGCCCCCAGACAATTGGTTGAGAGTTAATATTGGCCTTCCGGGCCAAAGGTTAAATTTGGGGAGGTCAGGCAGGAGTGCTGGAATGAGCCAGTTTGTAGAAGTGCTGTGGCGGTTTTTATAAACTGTTCCTCAGAAGTGCTCACAGAAGGAGCCAGAGAGAAGAGTAATGTTCCCCCAGCTCTAGAACACCCATTGGGCAACAGCTGGCCTTGGAATTGGGTTACTGCCTTTACACTATACAAGAGGATAAGGCAACACTGTCAGCCATATGCAGACAGATGTTCACGGCATAAATGTGACTTATTCTTCAGACTTGGCCTGGAGGAACATAAAATATTTATTTATGACAGCACGTAGTGAGGTCAGCATTTTAAAGGCATTGATACCACAGAGTTATTGAATTCATCAATCAGATGGTGTAGATTAATTTCCCTTTTACAGTGGCTCTGACAGTAGCTGTAATACTAAATAAATGATAGGTTTATATAAATGTGCTCATTTTAAGGAAGGAATATCATTCCTTTAGTGAGAGCTCAGACATAGGGACTTGCTAATAAAGCTAATAAAAATGGATTGTAAAAAAATATGGATTTTAAAAAAACATATCATCATTGATACAGTGGAGCTTTCTCTTAGGAGCCATTTATGAAACATGTATTGAAGGAGTCTCCAGTGTAACAATTAGATGTTTCTTCAGGACAAAGGAGTTTGTGCCTTCCGGTTTCACGAGAACATGACAAGGCTGCATTTTTTTCCCCTTCAAGAGTAGCAGAGTAACAGTGCTATGTTCCCAGTCTATTGAATTGTAAATTGGTATTTGTTCATTCATTCATTCTTTCGTTCTTTCATTCACTTATTCGTCAGGCCTCACTTTGCCTGCATGATCTTCAGATTTCCAGGAATGATTGACAGCATCTTTCTTCAGTAGCTGTGCAGCAGGATCTGAAGAGCCCACCCTCTTTGCTTGGGCTCATGTTTCCCTAAAGAGCTGCAATGCATGAATGGTGCCCTCTTCATATCAGTAGCTCCCTCCTTCATTCACAATTTCTTTACACCATTAGTCATCTGACCTGCACTGTTCAAACAGGGGTGGATGCCAAGATGGCAGAACACAAAACTTTTAGTGTTAGTGCTTTTTATCAATATTTACCTACGGTTCATTTCCTACTGAAGGTGTCAGAGTAAAGGATATGGAGTAAATGTAAACAGCTCGGAGTCTCCTCCAACAACTTGGCCCTGGGAAGTCAGGGAGGAAACATGAGAAAATGTCTTCAGATACTCTGTGTAGGTCAACGTAACACTGCAGAAGGCAGCAGGCGTACAGTGTTTGTTTTTCCAGGTCAGCATTTATTTGAATGTTGCATATAACCAAGACAAAGTCTTGCACTCCAGCAATAAGTTAGCACTTGTTAGTCCTTATCATTTCATTGCACTGTATGCCAGTCATAAAATATTCTTCGGAACTCAAATATCAAAGAGACCTCTCCTTTTTTTATGGAGTTGAGCATGCATGGTTATCAAGAACAAAGCTCTATTCTCCGTGTCTATTCAGGAATGTTTTACTATAGGGTGTGTACCCATGGGGCCTCTTAATAATGCATTTAAGCCTGAAACAAGTTGGTCTGGAGAGAAAAAAAAAAAAAAAAACGAAAACCACTGTCATATTTACACAACTCGGTAATGATGGAGGTATCACTCATCGCCTCCGTGTCAGTTCTGCTCCTTTCATTATTTCAACGTTTGAACGATTGTCTGGATCATTGACCCAGCTACAAGTAAACGGAAGGATAGACCAGCCTAAACAGAACCGGTAGCTTTGTAGGCCTTGAATGCAGGGTTGCCAGGCTTGCAGTTTATACGCCAAATCAAGCTTGTTTTGGAACAAAGTTGAAAGGGGGAAAAAAACAAGTCCACGGGTGGCATTTAAAATAGTCTGCGGCTGTCAAGATGTTATTTGAAAGCAAATAATCAGAATGAAATCTAAACAATTTGTACAAATGTAGTTTATGGCAAACAAAGTGTATCCGTGATGTAGAGGATTTCTGTCATCCAAGATTTGGACAGGGAAATCTGGATTACTGAGTGGATAATCGCTTTTCCAGGTAATGATTAAAAGCAAATCAGAAATAAGTGCACACCACAGTGAACTAGTTTCCCCACACAAAGTAATAGACAATGAAGAAAAACATGCATCTCCTTTTTCCCAATGACAAACATTTTCAGAGACTTGGCAACACTGCTTGGGTATGCTCCTCTGACAAACGAGTGCAGTACTTGCTAAAAAGCAAACAAGAACCCAATCCCAGGTCAGCTTCCTGTCCTCTGCTTGAATGATGGCACCTGGTCTGATTCTTAAACCAGACTTGACCTGAAGCAAGCCAAAACAAGCATGGTGGCCATTACATCCCTGTCACCTCCCTGTCCCATACACGTCCACAATGTTAGAGAGGCGATTTGAACGTCTCACCTCTGACAGCTGACCCCTGCAGTTGTCCCACGACTAACTGACAACACAATCAAGCAGGAAGAAAAGACTACCTTTGGGAATTGATCCTCCCCCAATAGATTCCAGTTGTCCCATGAGTGCTAACAAGTACAGAAAGCTAGCATTAAGCTAACTTCTCCTCAGTGGCTTGCTTTAGTTGCTAGTTATACACTGAAATGTTTCTTTTGTGAAGTTAGAGTAAATGTGAAACTATTTTTGACCTGGAAATGAAATGAAATGTATCACAGAAACAATCTTGCGAATGCGAATGCTATATCAATGCTAATTAGCGACCTTAACGATAACTTAAGAGATAACTAACTTCATTTACAGACCTTTGTCTATGCCATCAATGTCTTTCCCTCAAGCATTGTTGGTCCTTGAACTAAAATGTTGTCCTATAGCAAAGACCCTGGACAGCAGACGTCAACTAAACAAATCTGATCTGCAACAAATACAGATCTCTGGCAATTCAGAATAAAGTAGGTCATGATTATAACAGTAATAACAGATAAGAGAGAACATTAACCACCTAAGCTATTACCCACCTAAACGAGTGCCTAGCTCTTTAGGCATATCATAATTATTGCTGTAATATTGTAATTATGCAATTATATGCTATTACAGTTCATTAATTATAAATGGTCTGATATTTTCACACATCTGCACTGTGATATTTGTTTCGCTTTTTAATTTCTACTGTATTACTGTATTATTGTTAGTGCCTGTATATTTCTTACTATAGATTATTCTGTAGAGCAGTTCTACCATCATTTTAGATAGATTTTTATGCGTCTTGACATGTCAAACCATCATTACTGCACTGTCACTATGGAGTATTAACACACCCTTGGGGAAAAAAAAACCAACAAGGGTGTCAAATATACTGTTCTTATCAGGAACTGACAGAGGCAAACCCCCGGTCACGTTTTACAAGTATAGACCCAGGAACATCAGCTTAAATAATAGATACCCATACCATATCTCAAAACATATGCAATACGCAATTTACACCCATGCACAACTGATTTGCGCAGCTCACCTGCTCTGTAAGCAATTCCAGAATTATGCGTTAAAGCGTTAAAGCATGCTATTAAAACATTCTGTGAATCTGGGAATTATATACAGACGGGTGACAGATTAAAGGAAAAGATAACATAAAGTGTCTTATTAAGGTGTTAGGCTGCCACATGCCCCGAGAACAGCTTCGCTGTGCCTTGGCATCGATTCTGGAGCTGTAATGGAGGTACGGAACACCGTTCTTCTGAATGGTATTCTCTCTTTTGGTGTTTTGATGATGGTGGTGATGGCTTCATAACACGTCGGTCCAAAATCTCTCCTAGGTATTCAACCGGGTTGAGATCTTGAAGGGCAGGGGTGGCTCAATGGTTAAGGTGTTGGGTTACTGAATAGAAAGTTGGGGGTTCAAGCCCCAGCACCACCAAGCTGCCACTGTTGGGCCCTTGAGCAAGGCCCTTAACCCTCAACTGCTCAGCTGTATAATTTAGATAAATGTAAGTCACTCTGGATAAGGGTGTCTGCCAAATGCCGTAAATGTAATGTAATGTAATGTAATCTCATGACTGTGAAGGCCATATGATTTATGTCATTTTTTTCTTTTCATCATAGCATTCAAAGTGCCTTGTGGATGTGTACTCCAGGAAGAGGCCATGCCAATCAGGAATGACAGAAACGTTTCATTAAAGCATAAAAGTGATCTCTGAGAGGAATGTTGTATGACATTGTTATTGATATTGATTATTCCTTTAATTTGTCACGCATCTGTATGCTTTATTTTAGTTTCATTATTTTTGTCTTACGGATAACGAGCTCGGAATGACGGGCAAGCAATCTTCAAGAAGGCTTATTATGCCATATGTCGATTACGTATATTTTAGGAAATCGCATTTCACTGTATAATCTGTAACGTCAGACCTAAATATTGGATATGGATTATAATGAAAGAGGTGCAGTTCAGTGGCAGGTCCTCAAGGTGGCACTTGTAATCCAATTGCACTAGTAAAACATGAGCGTGTGGGAGGGCTGGGAAAATAAAATGAATAAACGGAGGATGAGGCTCATAGACTTACTGATTTAAGACCTGAATGATAGCTTTTCAGGTCTTGGCTCTTATAGTCATTGCCCCCCACTGCTACAATTAGCATTACAAGTGCGTGAGCAGGTAAGCAGGTAAAACAATGTGCAACAACACACACACACACACACACACACACAAACACACATATAGATATACATGTGCATACATTTACCCACCCACACACATTTACATGGCTACTTGTTTTCCAGAATTCCTAAGATGCTCTACAAGCACAGTGCTAATTATTATGCGCTGTATATCAGAAGCTTTTATGACTCAACTTATGACTCAAGCAAGACACTGCTTGACCTACACCAGGCCAGCAAATACAAGGCACGCTGGAGTGCCAAACATGTGATTTGGAACATCACAGAGGTCAAGAGAAGTTTTATGAATGGTATCAGTTATAATTCGATGACAAACAAGGCTCATTCACTGCATGGAGTTGTCATGCCGTAACCAAAGCCAGCTTCATAGACCTTTCATCCCGAATCTACGTTAATCGTGATCCAAATCCGATGGAATTCCAAGCATCAGTCAGGAGTATCTGTCTGGGAACTCAGCTTGTCTTATACACTTCCTACAACTGCCTTTTGTTCAGGGACATCCTCTGATGTTGTTCCCTCATCAGTCTTGTTTACTGTATGATCCTTAAGTATTGTGTCTGTGAGTGTTTGTGTGTATATCTGCACATGTTTGGTGTTTGAGTGTGTATCGGGGCAGCGCACATTCCTAACTTGATGCACATTGGTCTCCGTACACCCCTCCCTCATGCAGTCTGCTTTCCCCGCCTGCTTGTTGCTCCGGGTTCTCATGGGACGGTAATCTACAACAAAGACTTTCCAGCCCACACACTAGGCAGGGGTAATGCTCCCACGTAAGCTCTCTCTCCCCCGAGCCATGTGCTCTCGGCCTAGCATACAGCATGCGGTCCGGCTAGCTTACCAGTGTAACCTGGTTAGCAGGGCAGAGAGAGTTTCTTTAGAAAACATCTCACAGATAGACTTTGAACTCGTTCAGACTTGCCGAGATTCCAGTGAAGTCCACATCAAATTGGGTAGAAGGCATTCTCAGTTGGGTTGGTTGCGTTCTTCTGTTAAAAACGCAGTGTTAAAACTAATAGGTGTAGGAAGAAGGCCATTACTGATATACCCTGCTATGTTGGAACTTTTTTGTTTTGTTTTGTTTTGTTTTCCTCTCCTCTCCTCCATGTTATCCTCTTAACTAGAGGTTTACATACTGATTCATGGAGATATAGTATTCCTTGGCTTTCCACTACACTTCACAACAGCAATGCTTAAAGATCATCGGTTTTCACTTACTGGGACGATTATCGTCAAATCTGTCTCCGTTCAAGTGTGTGCCTGCACAGAGTACCTCCAGAGTTGCTGAGTGCATGGCTTTGAAATCATTCCCCACCAAGATAGTTCTGCTTTCTCAACCCTCCACCCTCATCAGCCCTATAGAATCCACCCTCTCATGACAGCCGTGCTGGTCACTTGGCTTTTCTTCCCCTGCTGATTCTTAAATTAATTACGTAATTACGTAAAAAATGCTCGATATTGCAGTTGAAGAAGGTTCCCACTTCTGGCCCTGTAAAGACCTTTGTGAACCCGCTGCATGCTGCTGTGAGAAGACCAAAGAGCCACTTTTTTTTTCCATGTGCTCCACGGGCTCGGTTAATTTCAGGGAAAATCGCTTGCAATTAATGTTTTTCCCCTTGGGAACATTGGGAATGAAATTGAGAGATGCTCTAGATAAAGAAGAATTTGTTTGCAACTCGGCACTACATACATGAAGAATAAGACACCCCCCAAATCTTTGATCACCAGCTCAAAACAGTCACTTTGTTTGGTGTGTCTATGAAAACAGCCTAGGTACATGAAGATACTCAGACACTATGGTAAGTGCATAACAACAGTAAGTGATAACAAAGCTTATATTGACCACTGAGAACGTTTTGGGCAATTGTGCTCTGAAAAGAAGGCATTTCTGCAGGCATTTTCCAAAGGAATTAATGAGTTAAAAGGGTGTATGCTATTTTAGCTTTTTCAGTTCCTGATTCTCTTAAAAGGATTGCACAATGGTTTCACTGAAGAACAATTGAGACATGAGAAAGGTGCCTTGAGCTTTTTTGTGAATGGTGAAAGCTTGGGGGGTGCGACTCTGCAGGGATTGGTGGACCAGTCAGAGCTGTAATGCGACTGGTCGTCCTCTCAGGAACACGTGCTTTGTGATTGGATCAATGAGAAAAGATCCTGCCTCTAACAGGAGAGGACTTGCAGTGTTGCTGTGTGTGTGTGTGTGTGTGTGTGTGTGTGCGTGCATATGGTCGTCTGCTGAAAGAGAAAGATTATGTTTCTGCATCTGTTATTGGACAAGCTGCTGGTTAAAAACCACAAAGACATTCACATGTCAGTAAACCATGGGGACTTGATGGTTATTTTCCACTTCCACAACTTTTGAGTTTTTGACAGTGAAAGCACAGAAAAAAGGAAGTAAGTGTAGCAGCGGTGGCGGCCATGCTTCCTTCCTCTGTCCGGTGTGCTTTATGAATCAGTCCCTCTCATGCACAAACCTTCGCCACAAGCAGAACATTCAACTCCTCACTCACCTCTAACACAGCGTGGCAGCCTTCATATTAGTCACTAGGCAAGAAGTCAGCCTTCCTGGAGGGTTATAAACAAAAACAGGTTTCTCATTGACACACTGGTTAGAAGACACTGGTTTTAGTCGTATCACCAACTAACGAAGACAACTATTCTTGTCATTGGGTTGTTCCCTTCGATTAATGTCTGAGCAAATACTGTTCCCATACATGCACTTTTAAGAAGGCAGTTGCTTGTCAGTGTGATTAGACCTACCTAACAAGTCTACCTTGAATGTGTTTGTTCTGACTTGTATTTGTGCATTTTGTATGTCTTCACATATAGGCCAATTACTTAGGGTTTAGCAAATATGTCACATAACAGCATGGGGTGGTTGGCTGATCTTATCTGGTTCTAACCCCCCTTTGAGAATCAGGGTTCTTGAAGAGCTGCAGCTACCACGACCTTTCAACTCTGCTCATTCAGTTGCAATTGAAGTGGCCGGAAGTTATTCAACTTGTGTGATGAAGGGATTCACTGCAGTTGTCCTTCTATGAGGCATCTTCGGACTTGTGGCTGAAACAGTCCAGCGACTCTGAATGAGTGGCACAGTGTTGGTGGAAGTGGGTTTGAAGGATGAGGTGAGGGGTCAGCAATTTTATAGACTTTATGCCCATAGGCAGCCAGAAATGGCCTCACAGTGAAAGGTTTGTTGTGGCTTTGTATATGATGGCCTATTTGCACCATTTATCAAAATGATTATGATGGATTATAAAGTCTGCCCTTGTTACTCCACACATGAGAATCTCAACTTTGCAAAAGCCACCTAGTCCTTCATCAGTCAAGTGAAGTGAAGTGCTTATTCAAAATGACCCAATGAATTATCTTGTCTTGAACGTTTGTTAAATAAAGAATCGTCCATCTTTGAAAGCTATAGAGGTCACCTTTGCTAATTCAGAGCAAGCTATCAGTAACCTGCAACTTGTGCCTCGTGCCAAGGTAACTCACATGACCTAAGGAAGCTCTGCATGATCTGGATGTCCAGGGCTACATATGATGTAATGCATCCTTCAGCACAGAACTGCTTGAACTTCAGGTTGTCCTCATCCATGGGTGTGGGTGGAGATGTCTGGAGAGCAGAGGCTGTTTTCCTTGAGAAGGCCTTGCTAATCAGGGACACATGGAGAAATAAATTGAGGGATGGGATGCAGGGATATGTGTAACTATCAGTGCATTCAGTGATCCAGATCAGCTGCACATCCAGCATCTGATGACAGCGGTTGGCACTTATAATTAGTTGCTGCTTTGTCCTATCTTTTTGGATTCAGCCCCACAGCTGGAAGTTCTCACATTTTGGCTATGGAAGACTTTGGTTACCATGTTAGAAATGATTTTGTCCCATTCACGGAAAATCTAAACTTCACTGGGTTGAGGGCCTTTTTTATAAACTATGATAATGAAAGCACTGTATTGAATTTTAGTATCCAATACAAAGAATGGTCGTCTTATGTACAAAAACGATACAATGTTTACTTGGACAGCTCAATATCAAGCCTAGCCAAGAAGAGTTCAAATTGCTTGTTGATAGTCAGCTGACCTATATAATGGGAAAAACCTTTCAGTTTTCCTTCCTGCTGGAACAGACAGAGCTGAGAATAACGCCTTTGGCTTGCGATCCTTTTCACCAAGATATTTAGTCTATTAGACATCAGACTTTTGCAAGCCAGGGACATGCTCTACCTGGTACCTGAGGGTGTAGCATTGATGGTATGATGATATGACTACTGTAATACAATGAGAAGGTTTTCTCAAGACATGTGCCTGGCCCACACATTAATGCAGTTGCATGCAGTGACATTTGGCTAAGTGCACTGATAAAAAAGAAGAGAGAAATAGGCATAAGAAAGAGAGAGGACAAGAGAAAGGGGGAGGAGGACAGAGAGAGCAAAAAAGGCCCTTGTCCAGACGGCAAGCACATGCTCATGTAACAGGAGTCCTGAATTCCACAAGGCTTACTGACTTTTACTTCCCATTAAGCAGGGGGAAAAGAGAGTGGCTGAGCTGTGGTGGGGGTTAGAGAGCCTGGCAAATCTGATCAAATATCAAATAGGGGACTTCTACCGGCCCTCTCAAAGCCTTGGGAACATCTGATTGGATCTGATTTCCAGCAGAGGCCCTTCTGATGCGGCGCGTCCCTGTGAAAGATGATGACCTGGGGAAATGAGCTGCTTGAGCCGACCTCCTGGTCTTACCTTAAGGAATGTGACTGCAGCCTGCAACCACACTGGGCTCCTTTTGTTATTGTTTGTTTAGTCTATTCTTATCATTTCTTTTGTTAATTGTTAATGCTTGCCACCGATTGCTTCCACTTGTCCTTTTTGTCGCTGATGTTGTATATTCCAGCACAGAAACGGACCCAATCAAGGCCATTACAGGATCAAAGTCGTGGAAATGTCTCATAGTTAATATACTATCACAACTGGCAGTACTCCATCAGGTGCTGACATGTCACAGTCCACAAAACTGCTTTTTAATTTTATTGAGTTAAATAAAACTCACCTAAAACTACTACTACTTACAACAGGTACCTCTTGTCAGTGTGCATATTTCATATTAAAGAACATTAGAGCCAGAATCTTACAATTAATAGTCTGTTTTATTGTTATTATAAATGATAGAACTGAGATGTTCTGAGATGGTTTTGTACTTTACCTAAACAGCAACAGTTTTAATTGAACAAACATGAAAATGAGAATTCTATTCTAGGAAAAACGTTACATCCAGTATTTAATAAGAAAGCATACTTAGACACTCAGTAAAAGTTAATTTCCTTATAAAACTGTTCACACTGTACCTGGGGACACTGTTTAAGAAAAAGGCAGACCAAATATGGACTTCCTTTAGTTTATTACTGTTTCCTGCACTTTATAGTGTTTTCTTTTATGTAGAAACAGCTTCATTACTTTCTAAGGCGTCTTTGCTTTACTTTCTAAGGAGTCTTTGCATGTGCCTAAGACTTCTGCATCGTACCATACAGTAATCAGCTGTAAGTTTTACTGAGCGTCTTGGAGAATCTGCCACAGCTCTTCTGGAGACTTTGATTGTCACACTTACTTCTTTTTT
>JAOUQY010000004.1:4826252-4841095 GCA_028566355.1 Doras micropoeus | reverse complement strand
GTTCCAGGTGATTGTTGGTGACCTCAACATCACTGTAAAACCCACAATCAAACCAAATCAGCTAAAATAGAACTTGTTTCAAAATTATTGCTACTATTAAGTTGTGTTTGGAAAATATTGTGAATTTTTTCTAAGAGACAATTTTTTTCAATAGATTTTTATTTGTTTAACATACGGACTGGTTTCCAAAATATGGCTTACGATCGCCTAGGCTCCGCAATCGTAAAGCTATTTTTTTCATTTTCTGAAATTAGCACTTATAGTATAACCACCATTTTGATGTCTGCATATTTTCCAAATATATAATTAATCGTTACAAGGTGTGGAATGTTTAACGTGTTCTGTGACAATGTGCTTTCGGGCAGGACTCAGACGTATTTGCGCGTGTATTTGATTTTTAAATACACATGTATTAGCATTCCCTATTGTAAAGGCTTGGGGGTAAATGGCCCAAAGCAAAAGGCTGCTTTGACAAAACAAAGATCCCTTTGAAGAAGGCATTTCAATCGTAATCTCATATCCAAGCATTTAGAGCAGGAGAAGCATTGTGTATAATCGGGTCTTAAAGGAATGAGGACGCTGGGTGTTGCAGGGCAGCTTGGCGCACACACAGGCAACAAACTACACACTCCAGTGACGAAATTATGCATGCATACCAACACATTCCTCCATATGTCAGGGGGTATAATATGTCTAATATTGGGTATGTATGAGCTTCATGAGTGCAATTTCTGGCCCTTGAACCACTGGATAGTTGCAGTGTCGAATAATGGCCATAGGATAATGCTGCCTCTATGCGTGCTAATTGATACAGCTCTGGAGAGACAGCGGGTAACCTTTTCTCTTCGCTCATATCATACAGTATGCCTTTGTTGAGAGGCATGGATGCACTAAGCACTGAATAGAGACTTCCTTGATGCCTCCTGTGACATCAAACTGCTTCCTCATAACCATTCGCTATTTCCCCCTTGCCATACTATTTCTGAGCTGAGGATCTGGAGTCAGTTATGGATTATAAAATGTCAGCAAATGTCAGAGAAAGAAAGACAAAAGCACAGTTCTAGTAGCACATGAAAGCCAAGGATGAAAGCTTAAAAACGTCCTCACGTCCATGCGTCCCTGTTGCGAGTGAAGTGGGCTCCATTTGCCTTCATTTGCCACCACATTTATCTTCACTGCCATTAGCGGAATAAAAGGTGACTATAGGGGGAAGAATGATGGTCTTTGGAAAGGATTGATCCCAACAACAATGAAGCATTGGGGGCAAAGGGTCTGAAAGAGTCCACTATGGATTTGTCATAAAGGGATGTTAGATGAAAGTTCACTTGCATTTGTTAAGTTCTATAAAAGGACAGATTGAAAAAAAAAATTGTTTGAGAATGACAATGACAGGTAGTAAATGAGATGACACCAAATATTACATATCTCTATGATTGATAGTTGAATATACGGTTTTCTATAACCAAGCGCTGACAATAGTTCCAGCTGCAATTCAAACTGCAGATTTATATTAATGCATATATTAATGTTTTAGTATGTGCTCATTTCTATTGTAACAGCTCATCCACAAGGACTTTCTGGACTGTAGTGGATACCTAATGATTAATGGATTGTTGTTATTTAAAAAGAAAAAATATATTCATTCATATGGTATCATTTTCTGTAAGGACATGATTAGTTAACATTTAAGAAAGGAGTCTCCAGTGTCAGTGCTTTGTAACAGTCAGTAAGTTTTCTGCTACTGTAAAGTCTTCAGGACAGAAGAGTTTGTGTTTTCTGGTTCCTCCATAACATGTTCATCAATTAAAAAAAAAATGAAACATTAAAAAACCACATTGGACTTGAAGACATATCATTAGTGGGAAATAATCTACTTCTGGTGATAACAGTGGCTCGTCTTTAACGTTATCACTGTTCCTGCCTTACACCAGCAGCGTGATCGTGATCATGATCATGATCATGATCGTGATTATTTCCTGAAACGCATTTCAATAAAGTCATGAGCATACTGTGTGCTTGAAAAGAGGGATTCGTTGGTGTTTCTGAACAACTGACAATGGATTTGTTGCCAAAACAGTCTAGCAGGGAAGTGTGTTCTTATAGAGTGCTTATAGAGACGTTTGATGAACTTATAAACTGAATCCTGAGGGTCATCCTCTTGCAGTCAGGGTTAGGGTTGGAGACTATTTCTTCATCAGTGAAGAAATAATGTGTGACTCGTTCTGCTGTTTATATGCTTAAAGGATCATGAGTAAACAAAATGGGGTCGTAGGGAAGTGGGATGGTAACTACTACAAGCCTATGATCTTAGATTTAAATTCTGGTTTCTGTGCATAAGGAAATATCATAAGGAAAGTTACGTTTTAGCTGTTCCCTGGCTGCTACCAAATCTGTCCACAAAGTGTCCCAGGCAGAGTGGTTGGCCAAAATACTGAGGAGACAGCCATTAATCTTTGATACCTGTTACACAGAGCTTTACCACTCCCTCTGTAGTTGGTCCTGCATTATAGTGCCATGATTTATCGTAGCATTCAGGGGGGTTGGGGGGCCATTTCCAGGGCACAGGATTTATGATTTCTGAGACACTGCAACTCAGACGTTATTCATTACTAAGCATGGAGGTACTGGAGTTCTACTGCTTGCTCTATGCACTCAAGGATCCTCTCTGGTGGCCTTCCTTTGTTGGATTACCTGATGAACCTCAACCCAAGAACCACTGCACCACAGCTCCATCTAGACTACACATCACATGTCGTCTTGAACTTCTTCATTAAATAGAATTATTTGTTATGTCACACTTTATACTAGCCCTGTATATGCGTATCTAACACAGTCTTCCTGTTGTACTTGTAGGAGAGAATCTGTGGGAATTGGCTTGGCTAATGCTTGTGAACCATGGAGATGGGCTTAGCGTGACCAGCAGGAGCTTAACGAGAAGGAATACAGAGCAGAGCCGGGCGGAGATGGCAGGTGGGGTTATAGGGGCGTGCAGGTACAGCGCCAGCTGGAGGGATTAGTCCAGGTGATTGACGAGCTCTAATGCTCTCATTAGGTCACTGATAGTCCTGCACTGATAGTGTGGTGATGCTGGTTTAACAACCGTTAAAGTTGTACACATGCCTTGCAGTGCTTGTTAACCCACACTAATATGGGACCATTAACTTCAGTTATTGCACAGTCAACCCTTAAAATTCATTCTTGTGCATTTTTTAAAATCCTCCATACCCTAAAGAAGCTATGTAAAAGAAACTATAGACGACTGTAATTAACTCTACCTGTGTTGTTTGGGTAAAAACAGTGATTGTGAAGCAAAAATGCTTTGCAAGTTATTTTCTTATTATATATTACTGAAAATGTTTTTGATTTAGAAGTTCATTAAAAATATTCTCACAGCTGCTGAATTTGACACATCGGCGCACGTCAGACGATTTCAGTTCCAGCGATACCGCTTTGTCGTCTAGAAATTTCTCACCATGTCAACTAGATCTATACTGACACTTCAGCATTCTGTCAAAAAGAAAGCAGAACTTTTCTCCTTTCCCACTCTTTAAAAATATATTTTAAATGCTGTGAGGAAGGTTTCGAGAAGTCAAAAAAAAAACAAAGACAGACAGACAGTTGAGATGCACAGGGTTGTGTACAGTAACCTGCATGTTATGTCCCTATGAGAAAATAATTTCATTTACATGGAGATTGCAGTGTAAATAATGGGTCTGAATCGGGGCTGAAAGGCGTAAATGGGGCTGTGGGGTGGAAGAGAGGGGTGCTGCAGCACTGAGCAGCAATTAGACCGGCACCCTGTTTGAAACCTCGAACAAGGACCATCTTTTGTCCTTTTGTTTCCTAATCTTCTGCTCTCTCCAGGTCTGACGACTGCCACTTGCCCTTAGGTATCCAGAGAGAGTTATTTATTATGCCCTCACCCTCACATTTAAGTATAGACATGCATTGTCTATTAATATTAATGCTGGGCCCTCCATACCTCACCTCGTCTCTTTGTTATAGCCTTCAACAATTTTTATTCCTAAAAAATACTAAGAAAAGTAGTTCTATTAAAAAGTCTAGACATGGCAATACATATCATGTAGTCTATTATATGTCTGATTTGCATCAACTTATTAATAATTTTTTACTATTCACTTATATGAGCTCATTTTAGAGATACCACCATAACATAAATCGGTGATTAAAAATATGTCTTGCCAACTAATGAACACACAGCAGATTATCACGGAATAAATACATAAAATAAGATGACGTTTAACATTTTGATATTATCTATAATAAAAAATGCTGAACCCCCCCCCCAAAGAAATAAGAAACTGCTATCAGCTATTAACTCTTAACTTCACACTTATTTTTATTATTTTATTTTTTATAAAATAATAAAACTATAAAATGTACAAGTTTACTTTTAGTGTTAGGAAATAAAAAGTTGGGACACAAGGAAGGTTGTCTGTGATGAAACGAGCATGTGCAAGACCTTTAAACTTCCTATCCATTTTACCGTAATGGCTGTAAGAGGAGTGAAATCAAAAACTCACATGGCCTTACACTCAACAAAGCCCTGAATGTTTCTGTGTTGAAGTAGTCATGACACAAAGCAAAACTGAGAAGCTGGGGAATGTGGGAATAAAAGAAAATGTATGTATATATATAAAATTGTATGTATATATAAAAAAGATAGTTTCTTTATAATATTTTGGTGCTATAGCCTCAGTCATTTTTAACATAAAATATTTTTTATTTATTATTTTATCTGTCTGCCTGATTATCTATCTATCTATCTATCTATCTATCTGTGAATATTTGTTTTTTTTAATAAATATCTGATTATGTGTAATAGACAGAAACCAGTCATTTTTTTTTAAAGCTAACTATATTGATTAAATTGTTCTCAGAGGTTACATAGGCAGTTCTGGATAACAAAAGGATAAATCATGATACCTTTATAAGCATCAAAATAAAATACTGCAGTCCAACACACTAGTAACAATGGTTAAGTTTAAAAGCACCAGATTGCATTTGTGTCACTTCTTTTTTTTTTTTTTTTATTAAAAGGAGCATATGGCCTTGTACTGATACAAACATATTTATTAAAAAAGAAAAACATTTACATCTGTTGTGTAGTGATGTGATAGATGTTGATATTAACACTTTACGATTTAAAATATAATTTGCTGTACTTTAGGTTACTTCAAATGTCGTTAGCCAAAGTTTTGTTTAAAATTAGAAAGAGATGTCAATGTATAAAAAGCAACAGGTAACTTTTTGGGAGTTAGCCTATATTAGGTGTTATACGGTACTTGACAGTGTAGCGACAGGAATGTGAGGAATTTCAAAGGCTCCAATTCATCCTGAAGCGACGGCAGTGAGGTCTTTAAAGTGAGAGCGCCCCTATTTGAGCAAAACTGTTAACACCAGACAAGTTTTAACTCGCTTAGTTTCTTATTGAAATGTCATGCTAATCGTTTAAGTTTAATGAACTTTTTGGGGAAGCAGAATCTAGAAAAGTAGGCTATTTAAGCTATTTGAGAACATATCAGACTGTAGGTATACGCCAGGCCTTCTGCTAGGCTGTGGGCTTTCAGGAGGTTGGAGCCCGAGTTATGGCTGCAAACAACAGGATTTGGGGCTAAATGTTTTTCACGTGATAAAAATGATGTTTGGAGTTAATGTAAGGAGTTTTTTGTCATTGCTGCAGACTTAAGAGAGGCGCAGTTCTGCCTGGCAACTGAACTTTCCCCTCATTGGTTTAGGCTCATTTCTGTTTCCTCCTCTTTCTTGGTGTGGGACAAAAGATTCCTGAGTTTTACAACTTTTTTTTGTTCAAATGATGCACAACAGTAGGTTTAAAAATACTATTTAGGGTATGGATTTAAAAAAAAAAAATGTTATTAAGACAAACCTCAAACTGTGGTTGAAACTTTTAAAAAACTTTAAAAGGTAAATGAAACTTGGCTCACATGTTAGTGAGCAGTGTGTCGCTTAATGAGACAGGGCACGATTATACCGTCTGTTATACCGCCCCCTACCAATTCCTTTACCAATGCACATGTTCACACCACTAAACAGGCTTTTACCCCCATCATTTAGGAAAAAGCCCCCTCGCTCCTCCTCTGATGCCTACCCCCGTTTTTCACCCCCATAGCCGTTCACCACCCGGGGTAAAAGGACCTCCCATTTCCAGACTGGCAGCAATAGGAAGGGCCGCAAAAATAGTCATTTAAGAATTATCTTTTCTACGCTCAAGCAGACAGACACTCTCTCTCTCTCTCTCCTCTCTCTCTCTCTTTCTCGCTCACTCACTCTCTCAGTGTCTATCTCTCCCCCTCTCTCACTAACACACACACACACACACACACCGCTGCTGTGGCTTTGATCTTCCCTTAACAACAGCGCACGTCACAGACTGCATCGAACAGAAAGGGAGTTTTGTCAGGCGGAACGCGGCGCAAGACTTGTTCAGTGGCTTGCAAGCAGCAGAGACGGCGAGAGCGGCATCAGCACAAACCTCCGTCCGTGCCGAAAAAAGAAGACCCTTTTCCCTCCACTTTACCTAACTTTTTCTTCCTCTGTGCCAAAGTCAGCGCCGAAGCCATGGAGCACCAGCTGTTCTGCTGCGAGGTGGATACCACAAGAAGAGCTTACCACGACGCCAACTTGTTGAATGATCGCGTTTTACAAACAATGCTCAAAGCGGAGGAAAACTATCTCCCCTCGCCCAATTATTTCAAATGCGTGCAAAAAGAAATTGTACCCAAAATGAGGAAAATCGTCTCCACATGGATGCTAGAGGTTTGTATAACCCGACATTTGTTAACATTACACAACTTTGTCTCAAGATGTTTGTCCCTTATGCTCTTTGGACCCGATCTCCTAATGCAGGCCCATTAGTAACAGGGATATTTTTTTTCTCTGTATCTCTAATCAGCTTCCTCTTTTACTTTTTAAACGCTGTAAGCATTGCTGAATGACATGGTTTTCTTTTCTTTTTTTTTTAATCTGCTTTACGAAAGTAATATTCCCACACTTGAGGAGATTGATGTTTCCCCTTAAACATCGGCACCGCATTGTATACAATTCTTTAAACATTGTATGGTTCGTTTCGTTTTCACCCAAAGTAAGGTGAAATGTATTTTACTCGAATTTATTTCAATTTAATATCAATGTACACGTATGCAATCCCACTCGTGCCAGTAGCCTATTATACGCCATCTTTGCTGTCGTGTGGAGAAGTTATTTTAATATCTTAAAAATTCAAAAAACGCCTAAACATTGACATTTCTCGGATAGTGTTGTTCAGTCTGATACCTTTAAGTCATATGTATAAGTTAGTGTCGGTTCTTAGAGGTAGACTTTATATTTATACGGTAAAACTTTTGTTTCATTTCACCATGCCTCATGCACAACGTCCCTGAAGGTCGGAGTATAAATAAGATATTTACTTCGTTTCCGATGATAAAACCGTAATATAAATATTCGGATTATGATCTTCATCGGTTATCGTGGATTTACATGTGTTTTATGTGCGATTTTGTCCAGTAGAATAATTTATATTAATTTTTGAAATGTGTGCGGAGTGTAAATGCGGCATGCTTCGCATCATTGCGGGCACCCTGCGAAATTAAATTAATTTCACTTGCTTTTCGTTAACAAATTCAACATATTTTAGTTGCGACCGATAGAATATACGTGGTGGAACATTTCCATGTAACTTACAAGCGTTGAAACAATTTTATTATATTTTTAAATATTTTTTGAAAAGATGACGAACTAGAAATTGCTTTCGCGAGCCTGGCGCTGGACGCCACCTTTGTGCATTAGGGAGCAACGACCACTAGCATCTACTGCTAACTTCAACTTGTTTACTATCGGCGTAAAGCCTGGTGAACAGATCAATCGATTGAATGCATGCTTTGCACAATATTTCATTTGATAATCAATCATTTGAGTGCGTTTTCTTTAACAAGCATAGACTACTGCTTCTCATCAAATTCAACAGAAACGTCGTGCCATAACCTTTTTTTTTCAATTTTGGCCGACTGCATCAAAAAAGGTTTTGTTATTGAGATTTTTCAGGGTTTTTTGTATTGAAAATAGCACATTTCCATATTCCTGTAGCTGTTAGACTGGTCTGTTTCTGTTTATGCTTAAAGCGCCATATTCTCATATACGTTTCTTACCAGGTGTGCGAAGAACAGAAATGTGAAGAGGAGGTTTTCCCTTTGGCCATGAACTACTTGGACAGGTTTCTGTCTGTCGAGTACACTAAAAAGACGCGACTGCAGCTGCTGGGAGCTGCCTGCATGTTCTTGGCCTCCAAAATGAAGGAAACCGTGCCATTAACAGCTGAGAAGCTTTGCATATACACGGACAACTCCATCCGCCCCTGCGAACTATTGGTAATTACCCATTCATGTCTTGTTAATTAGGTAATTCTGTCGCCCATCAGTGTGGATCATTGGGTAATTCTGTGCAGAATGTGCTTGTACTAACTTAGTTCGCAAGAGGAACAAGTTATGCAGTGCATGCAGGCATGAGTCATCCTTCATGTTGGTGCACACTTTTCTTTCAGTCTCCAAGTCTGCCATCAAATCATTGTAGTTTGTAACTGGCCCTAAATTGAGTAGCTTGACTAAGAACCAGATAAAGCCATTTGAAGAAGTACACCATCTAGAGGCCAAGTAATAGAATGCTTTTATGAACAAAAAAGTGGTCCTCTAGAAAAAATTGAGAACCTTCATCTCAATATGTGCACTTTCATGTCTTCCTCACAGCAAATGGAGTTACTTGTACTGAATAAGCTGAAGTGGGATCTGGCTTCGGTGACACCACATGACTTCATTGAGCATTTTCTCACCAAACTGCCCATTCACCAGAGCGCCAAGCAGATTCTGCGCAAACACGCACAGACGTTTGTGGCTCTCTGCGCAACAGGTATGCATCTTTATACATTCTTTTTGATCTGTGTAGATTTCTGTTGTTTTGACGTGACATGCAAGATTATTCTTTCAATAATCTAAAAGGTGCTTTTGGAGACGTTAGTTCTGTTTTCCCTTTTCAATTTGCAATCAGAAAACGTTTTTTTTTCTTGGGGTGGAAAGAACTGCCCTAATTCCTTGTGCAGAGGTATTATAAACTGACGTGAGCGTCTGCAAGTGAGAGGAAGTCTGTTTCCTTTTGTGGTGATTGCTGTGTCTGCACCATGCCTCTGCAGAGGCCCAAGAGCCTCCCAGCAGCAGCCTGTTAATGCACAGTCTCTGAACATTTGACAAAAAAAGAGGAAGCTAACTGGTGCTTCTTGGAAATACAGGATAGATACAACACGCTGTGGAGC
The DNA here is from genome assembly GCA_028566355.1 of Doras micropoeus. NCBI lineage: Eukaryota > Metazoa > Chordata > Actinopteri > Siluriformes > Doradidae > Doras > Doras micropoeus. The sequence goes on along the minus strand of JAOUQY010000004.1, from coordinate 4,831,755 downwards.
CGAGTTATGTCATATAAGAGAGTGGAGCATGCATCTGCTTTTTTTGCATAAAGGTGTAACTCTTCCCTCAAAAGATCTTTTTTTTTTAGGTTTGTGACATGTGGAACACCATCAGTCTCTATTGTTATGTAACCTGTTGCATTCAGCTCATGGTCAGTTTATAGTTTGAACTAGCCTTTAGTGTCTCAGGAAGGAATCTCTCCCCTTTAGCTCTTTCATTCTTTCTTTGTCCTTCTTTTGACATGGTGGGTATCACTGCAGCTTGCACCCCTTTTATGTTTATGACCTCAATTTCTTTTGGGAAGTGGCCTGGGATAGCAGCCAGGAAGATTGTGCTTGGGTGGGTACTGACGAAGGGGGCTAGCCATGGTCATGAATAGATTTTGGTGACGGCTCCCGTGCCTTTATGTTCAATTTGTCTTAACAGTTGCCCTCTCGTCGCTGGGCTAGCAATGGTAGACTGCTACCTATGAGAGGGGCCGTTGTGTTGAGCTGCTGCGCTCTCCATGTGTGGGCAGAACTCATAGTGAGTGAGTGAGAGAGGGAGAGAGAGGGGAAAAGTCCCTACTTTGATTTATAATGTCTTCCCTCTCATGCAGGCAGTGTGGGAAGACAAGTTACCACTGAGCAAGCCCTCACATTTCAGCCACTTTCTGTAGAAGAAAGTCTTGAGAACATAACTGAACTTATTGGATATAACAGTGTGTGTGTGTATATATATACATATATGTATATGTATATGTATATATATGGTAATGGCAGTGTAATGTTTGGTGGTAAGATAGTTCAAGTAGACGTGGGGGTACTTGCCTAAGACCTACAGCAAAGTTTCCTACTCCCTAAACACCTGGAGTCTGGTGTCACCCCAAAATGTCACAGCATGTCCCCCGGCCCTGCCATGGCCACCTTCATTGTGACTTAGTCATGCTATGCTCTCTTATGAGCTCTTCTAGAAACATCACCCATCTGCGAGTTTCCTCTTTTATATGGCTAGTTTCAGTGGGTTTTGCTTTGTTCCTATTTGAGTCTCATCACATGTTTAAATAAAATGCTCAGCCTGGGGGATTCCTAACGAAATGGCGTTATTTTCTGTGTTCTGCAGATGTCAACTTCATTGCAAGCCCTCCCTCGATGATTGCGGCAGGAAGCGTTGCTGCAGCTGTGCAGGGACTCTACTTGAAGGGTGCCGACAGTTCTTTATCCTCCCAGAACCTCACCAACTACCTATCCCAAGTTATCAGGAGTGATCCAGTAAGTCCCATATTTCCTGACTGCCTTTTCTGTAAAAACTCAATATAACGTTTCAAACTGATAGTAAATGCTTCTGGTTCCTTTCACAGGACTGTCTTCGATCGTGCCAGGAGCAGATCGAATCACTTCTGGAGTCCAGTCTGAGGCAGGCGCAGCAGCAAAGCATCTCCACAGAAAGCAAACGCGTGGAGGAGGATGTGGATCTTTCATGCACTCCTACAGATGTCAGGGACATTAACATCTGAGGGTACCAGCCTTTGCCTAGTATCTTGTTTTTGCATTGGGGTAATGGGCTTTGACCGGAGGCTTCATGGGACTAGAGGGCACACGGCCCCTGCACCACCAGAGCCCACACAGACACCTCAACCAATCCTAATCAGCCCCTCAGAGTGTCCCCACTGTTGACCCCTCAGTGGCACCCCCAGTGGCCTTCACGATTGGGCTGTTGCTGGCCAGGACCACCAGAAGAGGACAAGGAAAGGATAAAATCCTTGATCATCCCTTCCACATTGCTTATTTCTCTCTTTTTCAAACCCTCTTCACATAACTTGAGTCAAAAAAAGACAAAAAATGTATAGTTAATCTAGAATGTTTTTAAATTGCAACAGCTGCATATATTATTTATGTAGTTGGTACTTGTCTAATGTACAGACAAGGAAATAGGTTGGTAATTTTATTTCAAGTGTATCAATAACCATTATTTGAAAGAGAAGAGGCATTATTTTTGTTTTTTCCTCTCTTTCTTTTAGCTAGTATAATGTCACACATGCTAACAGTCACCCCAGCCATTTTTTTTTGCAGTCTAGGCATGTGTATGTATCCCCGCTTGCTTATGCATTTAGTCACTTTATTCTATTGTCTAGACTTTTAAATTCCCTAACATGTTTCTTTTTTTCTTTCAAAATGGCTTATGTAACCCTAGTATATTTTGTTAAGCATGTGTTATTCTATGTTATGATTTAGAGGCCTGTGGATTGCCAAAGCTAAGGCTTTAACTTAACACCAGCAGAACCATTTCCATTTTCTCCCAATTTTTTTTTGTTTGATTGTCCTCACTGCCAATGCTATCACTGGTTGTGACACAATAAGCTTCTGTCCTACTCGCTTCCTATGTTACATTTGCAGTGCAATCCACAGTCTACTTTCTGTTTAGATTTATGTATTATAATCTAAAACCATTCCATTTAAAAAAAAAAAGCACTTTCAGTCCGTCTTGTAAGGCTGACTTATGAAAAAAATCCACATTTGTAAAACAAAACTGAAAAAAAAAAACATGGAATGGAGTAGGATTCGACGACAGGTTTATTTCCTGTCTGCAGCATGGAGCAGGTCTCTTTATGGTGTTACAGGTTAGAGCAAGAGAGAAATGGAGAGATGAAAAAGAAATGGATTCTCAGAATAGTAGAGGAGCATTCCAGCAACCGTCACTATCCTACTGGCTGAGATGGATGCTGGTGAACTTTGAGGTGCAATCTCGACGAGAGCGACCCACACAAGCCTGCCACCGTTCAGCTCCAGGCACATTGATGCTTTTAAAACACTAAAGTACAAAAAAATAGCTATAACAAAGTTTGAGAACTATTTATTTTGTTCTATTCCCCCCCTCGTAGAAGGCCAGTATGGAACATGACAACAGGATGCCTGAATTTTGAAGTGTGCTCAGTGCACAACTGTTTGCTACCTTGTGTGAAATGTTGGGTTTTTTGGAAGATCAGAGAAACGCCAGAGTTATTGTTCAGAGCTGACAAACTCTGGATGAGAAACAAAAAACATAATTACAAGAGAAAACAAAGTGCTGTGGCCTCTACAAGATTTTTGCACAAACCCCAAGATGTAATGTCCTCTCTCAACTCTCTGTGGAGTAGAAAACAGGGATGAAGATGGACATTAGAGGTGGCAGAGTGAGACGTTAAAGGGGGTGGCACCTGGACATCAGAAAGTAACTGCAGAAGTAAACTAAGGTGTTTGTACAATGAGAAAAGAAGAGAACACGGGAGCACACACTCCTCATATTTAGCTGCTATGGTGGGATTTCTGGCAAGTATGAAACTTTGAACGAAAAAAAAAAGAAAAAAAGGAAAAGACATGCTTTGTTCTCTTGTCTTGTTTTGCTGCTATTTTTGTTTTTTTTTGTCTATGTATAATGTCAATATACTGCCATAGGTTTTTAATTTTCTCATAGAAAATTATGATATTGACATCTGTTTCTTTTGGTAGTTTTATTTTTTTTTTTTTATGTGATCAGTTTTTATTAATGTGATTTCTGCGCTATTCCAAAAAAAGGAAAAAAAAAGGAAAAAAAATAGACAAATATTCCTGTTTTACCCACAATACCTCAACCAGTCATGATTTTAGGAATGATGATTTTTGTTTCCTCAGTTCTGTCTTTTGTTTTACTTGGTTATTCAGTGTCTGCTGGTCCGGTAATTGGACACCCATTATACATTACATTCTCCTTCTGGGTCCTGATATGAGCAACAAAAAAAAGAGAGAGAGAATGAGAAAGAGAGAGAGAGAGAGATAGAAAGAATGCATTAAATGAAATTGGTGCCATAAACAGGTTGATTATATAACTCATTAGAGTTTTTAACTGTTTCATTAAAAGAGACTTTTATGCCCCTGCCTTTAGGCCCCTTGAGGCCTGGTCTAAATGTATTTATGAAGCTTTTGTTCAAATTGAAAGCAGATAATGAATTTGTGAATTTTTACAAAGCCATAGTATTGTTAGTAATTTAACATGGCTCCCATGTCAGAAGCTGGATATGTTGCTTTGAAAACAGAAAGCATGGCATGTTAACATCACATGTGTCAATATCACAATAAATGGCATGTAGATGCAACCAGCAGTTCTTTCCTTTTTCATATTGCCTTCTTGGGATATTTCCAGAATTGTAAAACTTTTTATATTAAACATCAAAAGTTGATCCATGATCCCCAATTTCCCCATCCCTTTCCCTTTTAGCCATAGACATGGTGCTGCTATGTGTTCTGCATTGTGACTGGAGATAGTACTTTTATATAAAGAGGTGCAGCTTGGAGTTATAGGGTAAGCTACTGGCTAACCCAGGACCCAGAGGGACAAAACCACACGTTATCCTCTGTATAGCATCAGGAATGTTTGTTACCTCAAGACAAAAGTCGAATGAGCTGCGTGTTTCGCAAGCCAAGACGTATAGGTTTTTAAATAAATAAATAAATAAATAAATAAATGTAAAAGAAAAGACAAGCTGGTGTGGAGGTTTTCACCCACGTTTTTCTTTTGAATGTGCAAGGGGAGTTACTGACTCGGACAACGTCAGGAGTCATTGCATCCTCTTTTCCCCAAACCCTAAAAAGCTTGGCTTTGTGTCTTGTAAATGAGAGCAGTTGCTCTTTTTTTTTTTTAGTCTTTTTAGTCTTGAATGGTGTTAATCAAGGAACACTCTAGTAGATGTGGTGATGACCCAGAAATAAAATGTCACTTAATGTGTGTTTTGTTTTTCTTTGCTGGTCCGAAATGCACAATCTTTACTTGCAAACCCGTTCTAGACATTATGTTAGCTAGAATTAAAGTTGAGCTTCAAAACCGATTGTCTTACCTTGTCTGTTTCCTCTCTTTAACATCAGCCAATGTTTTAATACTTGCTGGAGAAGAATTCCATTGAGTAGGAAATAAAACCCTTGGAGAGGGTGTGTGGTTATTGGAAATATAAGCAACAGTGGGATGGTGTGATGCAACCTGATGCAAAGCAGGGTCGCTGTTACCTGGGCTATCTTCCAATAACAGCATGTCCTGGAAGCTTTATTCCTCTTATACCACAGCAGTTTGGCAGTCTATGATGTATGGTACTTTTAACCATAAATAGTTATGTTGCAGAATATCCACAAAACAAGTTCTTGCTATCACTTTACATTACTGCAGTGCTAAACAGCCATTCCATTACTAGACGCTTTTTCTCTTTTGATGCCAATATGACCAAAAACAATGCAAATTGCAACGTTAACCAAGAAACCCGAAAGCACAGACTTCACTGTGAAAACTTTACCTCTAACGCTTACAAAGCACTTGACTGGAGACTCCTTTCATAAACGTTAAACGAACGTCTGACCCATTAGACTTGAGAAATCAACAGTGCTGTGGTTGAACTGTTTGTACATTTTTTGAACAATCATTAAGATACAGGGGCAGGGGTGGTTCAGTGGTTAAGGTGTTGGGTTACTGAATAGAAGGTTGGGGGTTCAAGCCCCAGCACCACCAAGCTGCCGCTGTTGG
>JAOUQY010000004.1:4447282-4460063 GCA_028566355.1 Doras micropoeus | reverse complement strand
ACACACACTAACACACCACCACCACATCAGTGTCACTGCAGTGCTGAGAATGATCCACCACCCAAATAGTACCTGAGAGAGAACAGAGTAAAGGGGACTAACAAAGTGTGTAGAGAAACAGATGGACTACAGTCTTTAACTGTAGAACTACAAAGTGCAGCTATATGGTAAGCGGAACTGAGAAAATGGACAATGAGTGTAGAGAAAATAGGTGGTCATAATGTTATGCCTGATTGGTGCAAGTCTGTTAGAGACCACAGCCCTTTATAAACAAGAAGCTTCAGATCTTGCCGTGTGATAAAGTCCCATCCTATTCAACACCCTGAGATTTGGGCCGGGTGACACCAAATGATTAAGTGGCATAAAAACACAAGACGACAGATGCAAAGCAAAGCACTTAGCAAAGCCGAGAGGAGGAACAGGTAAAATATAGACTGTGATGGATCCAGTCTGAGACTTGATTCACAATGTAACAAATTGAATGCAAGCCCAGCAGGCAGAGGTTTAAGATGTGCCCCCTGAGACGTCAAGAGCACATGAACGAGCTTCAAATGATCCTCTGATTGGTCCTGCTGCACATTCCATCCCCCAGTCTCCTTCAGACAAACATAACATGTTCGTCCCAACAAAACAACAAGCACTGATTGAAATCCCCACAGGACACAATTTCTGATACGCTTCACGGAAATTCACGGCACAACACACGTCCCAAAATCACTTAACTGCACTTATACTTAAATTAATGTGTGGTCAGTGAGAGCAACAAAAACGCACAGGGTTCTGTTCTGAAAAATGACCCCACCAAGACCGATTAAAACCCAAAGAGTACGACCATACCCTTTATTCCTGGTTAAGAAAACTAGACAAAGCTGGAAACTACATTAAGGAATGTTTATCTTGCATAATTCAATTGCAAGAACTGATAAACCACAACCTGAATGAGCTCAAGCACTCCTGAAACGTCTGAAATCCACTACTCTTACATTTTTTTGGTCCAGATACTATTCAGCATTAAAAGCAGTTCTTATAAGGAAGAAAAATGAAATGGCTTATGTGGTTTCATAAGATACGCTTTCTTTTTCCAAGAAGATATTAAACTGCACACTATGCTGAATGAAAAGAGAAATCGAGCCGAATACCCGAAGATGAGGTCAAATCAGACACAGCTACCTGAGATGAACCTATAACTCAGTCAAAATATAGGCAAATGTTTACCAACATTTCTCCAATTCTCGAATCCATGTGCTTTCTTTAAATCAACGATGAAACCTTGCCACGTTTCTTTTCCAGTAATTTGATCGGTGGGGGGAAAAAGATCGACATTGACTCTGCTGTTCACTCAACAGGACTTTGTTATTTTAGTCCTGAGACAGTCCCCTCTTTGGTAAATGTCAGGCAAAGTCAGTGTGCAGCTTCTGGCCGGCGAGAGCTCATTTCCTGCTGTTATTATCATTACAACTAAGCCCATTCATACTGGTTAAGAAAGAGTGGAGGGGCGCAGTATTTACACAGCGGCGAGAGACAAGGGGCCGTGGCTGTCTAATGGCTTCCTGCATTTCACACAATTGTCTCCCCTTTGGGAAATCTTATCAACATGAGCCACTGCAGCGCTGACCAAAAGCCACAGAGAAAAAAAGTCAGCAACTTTTAATTAAACATGACTGAAATGTGTCCTTCTTCGCTTCCCAATAACACTTCATAAAAACTGCACAGAAGATTGAAAGTAATGAACCGAAACTGTAACAGAGCATGACAAGCTTCATCGCTAGATAAACCCCAATGTCTATATTTCAACAACAGGACTCCCTTACAGTCAGTGTGTATCTTGGTCTTTCCCCAGGGAAAGCCCTTGAACCCTGACCCCTTTCACGGCACAACCTGGTTGTGTTGAGTATCATTCACACGCAGGCTGATGCGGATGGCCCTCCTCAACACTAGCCACCCACCTATAGCCATCTATTATACCACTGGACTGGATTTAAATCCAATAAAATTTCTTTTACACTTCAACACTTTATGGGAAATTTATAGTTCACACCCTGAACACTAGCTCACAAGGTGCCAGTGCATTAACTTAAACCGCTCCAGCAACAAAATGGTCTGGAATTAAATACTACCAGCATCAAGCGCCTGGGAGACCGTGCCATTTTGTCACCATGCCAACTAGAATGACTAATTATCTTAATAACGTTCCAAATAGACAAAAAGTGCTGAGGGGTGTAAAGATTATAGCTTATAAAATATTGAAAAGTACCGAATGTGGTCATGACGATCCATCAGCTGCAACCTAAACACGAGCTACACTAATACTGCAAATGCTAACAAAACTTCTTTATTTTTTAAATAAACCCACCAAAAATTTAAATGAAAAAAATACATATTCAGATCTGATGAGTGTGAAGGGAATAGCATACTTTACACTGTTTTTTATTTTCGTCCAACCGTTCAGTGAGCACTCATGCCCTATGGATGGGGGCGGAGTCATCCTGGAAGCGACCGCTCCCATCAGGATAGAAACGTTTCACTATGCAATAAAAGTGATCAGTCGGAGGAATGTTCTATTGAGTTCCGGTGACGCTTCATTGTAATTGGACGAGTCAAGGTAAACCATGGCAATAAATAAACAAACCCCAAAGCTGGTTTTGCCTTTGTCAGCCATCTGTATAGACAGACAGACAGACATCTGTGGGTGTGTGTAACATACTATGTAATACTGATTCAACTTTGGACTGTACAATTTGTATAACTGTAAAGAAAAAAAAAAAGAGGGGGGGGGCTTTGTCACCAGTTCTTAAAAACAATCACTGTCTCCCTGAAAGTGCCCCAGATACGCTGGCACCACATCAGTGTTAAAATGGTATTTGTGGCAGGAGAAGAATAGCAGAGTAAGGTGTGATGGGTATTAATATATCTCCGGGTTACAACCTTCTGATCTGCTGTTGGGAAGCGAAATAGCTTGCACTGCCATTCTATGTCTGCTCTTTTCAATATGGGTTAACACAAGAATGATGGCAGTAAAAGAAAACTGAATTTGTGCAAGTCTTAAGGCCCTGTAGAAAAGAAACTACATTAAGGAAACAGGATAGAATATTTCATCTCAAAACTTGACACCTACTTCACCAACCCTTATAAGCCAAACTAAATGAACATTATACTTTCAAGAGAGGCATTAAATCACACTTACTTATTAAATTCTTCAAGCTCACACCAAATCATGTGTCACGAATCACTGGAAAAATAATAAGAACTGAATATCTGGTGTCATTTCATTTAATCCAGTCGTTCAGCTTATTAAAAATAATTCAACGTAGGCTGCAGGTAGATAAATGTGTGTGCTCGGGTCTGTTTCTGGTGAACTCATTAAGCTTTTACACTCTCAGCTGGCTTCCTGCCTTAATGGCATTTCGGCTCATCAAAAACACGTCCCCCGTGAGGTCCTAGGACATGTGTCCATGGGTCCGGTGTTGGAATGCCAAGTCCACTCTGCAGGTGTCCGTTCTGGCTTTGTCCCCTGCATACTTATTTTCCTGCGGTTTAAATCTAATCCATCACAGGTCAGGGGTCGAGGTTTTGGGGTCAGAAGCTGAGGAGTGAGAGAGAGCATGGACAGCTGCTTTCCATCATGCCTTTGCTTATGCCCTTAAACCAAAGGAAACACTCTGGCTCTCATTGTGCATGCACAACAGAAGTATGACCCCAGCCTCCCACAGACACTAAACCAGGCCCCCTTGATGGTCCCATAAACACCAAAGAATAATGACTTGGAACGCTTTGAACAACCCTCGGGGTCACGTATATACATTTACATACATCAACAAAAGCCATGCCACATAAATGAATTGTGCGACCTGAAATCACAGGGAAAAAAATAAACAATAGAGTGCTTGGCGAATTCCATTATAATTTAATTTTGCTCTGTAAACCTTTTAGTGTTTGCATTTATCCCTAAGTAAGCACCGTGCAAGATGAGAAATTCCATTACATGACAGCTGTGCATTAAAGAGGCTGTAATGTGCAGTCCCCACACGCACTCTGACTCCTATTAGCTCTATCAGGATCAGCACTGAGGATCTCACAGACCTCCCAAATGGTTTTCTATCCACCTCAGCACTTTCAGACTGCAAGTTCACCTTGAACATGGCCACACAGCATTAAATGTGCACTGGTTTTAAGAGGAAGGATGTTACAGAAGCAGGAGCAAACCACAGACCTGAACATACTCTCAGAGAGGTTAATTAGCCAAGATTATACACCCATCAGCCATAACATTAAAACCACTGACAGGTGAAATGAATAACACTGATTATCAGGTTACAATGGAACCGGTCAAGGGGAGGGATATATTAGGTAGCAAGTGAACAGTCAGATTTCAGCATTGGTGTGTTGGAAGCAGGAATATTGGGCAAGCGTAAGGATGTTGGCAGTCTGATGCTCTAGGCAGTGTTCTGCTAGGAAACTTTGGGTCCGGCATTCATGCGGATGTTACTTTGACATGTACCATCCATACCAAATGTTGCAGACCAACTTCACAGCAAAGTAATTCCCTAACGGCAGAAGGATAATGCGCCCTGCCCCACTACAAAAACTGTTCAGGAATGGTTTGAGGAAAAAGAGTTCCAGATGTTGACCTGGCCTCAAGTTTCCCCAAATCACAATCCAATCGAGATCGATGGAGACCCCATCTCGTAATCTACAGGACTTAAATGATCTGCTGATAACATCTTGGTGGCAGATACCACAGCACACCTTCAGAGGGCTTGTGGAGTCCATGCCTCAACAGGGTCAGAGCCGTTTTGGTGGCACAAGTGGGATGTACACAAAAATAGGCAGGTGGTTTTAATGTTGGTATACAAGCACATGCTCCAGCTGCCCTTTTTCCTAATATACCACCTACCACACCAGCCACTGGACACCCCCCTGAGGATGTTCCCCTACAGACACATGTACTATGTTTTTTGGGGTGTTTTTTGCTGGTACATGCTATTAACAGGTGTGTATTGTGGTCATATTCACATCTTAATTACTCAACAGACAGAATGTGCAGCATCTCATTACAAATTCATAAATCTCAACCTTTATTAACCTAACCTGGATGGCTTCATGTGTCCCAGAGGAAGCATGTGCAAGCCTTCAGCCTGCAGAGTTCATAATTGTTCTACGATGGATGGTGGGTGAGAATAGTAGTGGAAAAAGGCTGAGCTTCATCATCAGTTGGAAAATATAAGAAATCTGCCTTATATCAAATTCAAAACGTCAGGCCATTGGATATTTTATTGCAAATCCCAATGTGCTACTTTGCATCCTTGGATCCCATAATTGAATAAGAGCAAAGTGTTTGCTTTTGGAGCCAGGCAGTACAGCGAGCCCTTTCTGGACTTTTGAGATAAACCAGCTGCCAGCCTCAACACAGCGGCGATCTTCACCACGTCTAGAGGTGCCAAGAGCCACAGGCTGAGTTCTGGCAGGCTGGCAGAGTGTTTCAACACACTCACAGTTCTTCTTCTGTGATGGACCCTACACCCTACAGCACTTCAAGTGTGGTTTTTCCCCTGATCTAGAGGGTGGGCCCCTGTAGCGCCCATCAAAAGCTTCCCAGTGCTGTGACTGAATGGATGCACTTAAGTCATTTTCAGTGATTTTAGCTCTTGACTTTGTTGAGTCTTTATACAGAACAGCTGCTCCTGCTGCATGACTGGGGATCTTAACAGTACATTCTTCATACATTGCTTCAGAAATCCAAGGAAAACAGCATAAGATAAAGCTACTTATCGTGAACGTTCTAAACCGAATAATTTGATTTTTTCAGTGCACCTGAGAACTGGATAAGTAGAGCCATATTTAGTTGTACGAGATGACCGTGTGTGCTCCAGTTTTTCCTCAAAAGGGCAGGTTAATATATCAAAATGCAAAGCCATGATCAGCAAGTCAGCAACTGGCTAATGCTTAAAAATGTACCCTTAAAAATGTCTTTATTTCACTCAGACAAGCACAGTTTAGTTTAATTTGGAAGTTATTACTGGTTTCAAGGTTTCTAACTAATGAAACTACATCCTTCTTTTGGCTTATTATTGCTAAATAAAGACACTGTGTTTATCAGACCAAAAGAAAATTATAGAGTGGTAGTCTCTCTCACATCCCCATGTTACAATTTTTTTTTATTAATTCGAGGCCTCACAATAGCAATTAGATGACCTCAATTTAGTAATTATGCAATGCATTTAGTAATGCATCATGCAGGCGGGTTTCTGTTTATAAAACTGTCGTCGTGGTTACAAGTTTGTCAAAGAACAGACAAATCCCAGAGAACGCCAAATTTTAAATATAAAGAAAGAACCAGCCCGAGGACAAAAATGTCCTTGACTTGATGCTCCATTTTGTTTCTTTTTAGGGTTTATATTTATTTCAATTGCATCAAGCCTTTCTGGTTGGCCATGAGGCTATGATTATTTAGGACTTAACTGGAAATTACTTCCTGTGTGTGTTTTCCTAGCATCCACAGGTTGCCAAAGCTACTGCCCCGTCTAAAGCGATCTTCGAAGCTTTCAATTACTGAAGTCATGTCTTGGATGCAGAAAACAATCCAAAACTCTGAATCCATAAAATGTAGGTCATTTCTTTTGCCGCTGACATGACAAGTACTACAACAAGCGTAGCACCTATGAGTTTGTCCCAAGATTAAACACAACTCGGAAAACAGGTCAGAAACAAAACAAAAAAGTCCTCTTTTCATGAGTGATGATCTAGAGAGAAAGAAAGAAGGCTGGAGAGAGAGAAAAGAACAACACTAATTAATCTGGTGCATGGCTGCGAGTTGCCAGGGAGGCTTATGTTTGGTGGAAAAGAGATGGGCAGAAAAAAAACATGCTAGCAAACTGGGTCACTGCTAAACAGATTCAAACATTCCGTCTTCTAAACTAGAACTTATAAAACGACTTTGATCAGTGAGAGAGGTTCAAGTTTACTTTTTTACTTTTTCTGGTTCATGTACAGCAAAATAATCATCACTGACGGACAAGCGGGTGTTCGCCTGACTAGCCTCGGTAATTGTAATGCAAATTCTTGGAATGCATCCAAAGAGACATATAAAAACAAGATGCTTCGCTAAAGAGGATCTACAATGCCAGAAGGCATCCGAAAATCAAATCAGGGTGATTTACAGTTATTATTCACTTTAAAAATGCATGAGATATTGGGCTATCTGCCAAAATACGTTTTTTGGAGAGCTAAATAAAGATATGTGACAAACTAGTGGGAAGGGCAGTGTTACAGCTATAACTCGTTCTTCGTCACATTACGTAGCACTCCACCGCACTAGAGGGACTAGCAACATTTAACGGGTTCACCAGGGCTTTGAAGAGGTTCCATCACGTTCTCTGGTCCCATTTTAACTTAAGGAAAGATTTGCTCAGCACTGTTTCTTCATCTCCAGGGAAGCAGGGAAAATGACCTAAATGTAGTCAGGGCCAGGCTTCACTCCACTGAGCAGGACTTTTCACAGCTCACAAGCACTGTAATTTGTGCCAGCTGCTGAAACCTGGCAGGGGACATGACGGCAGAATTTCACCCACAGAACACCAGAGTGCTACGATTAACAGCTATGGGGAAGACCACTGGTTCGTAGGTGTTGGAGGTAACTATAGAACCAACACCGAAATTCAGACTTAGTAACCATCTGAAAAGTGAAAGCGAACAAAACAACAATGCAACTGTAAAGTTTTTTTTAATGGTGCACTCTTGCGGAACCACATTTTCAGACTTGGTGTGCAATCATTTGCTATGAATTTTAAGCATACAAATGTTCCGACCATTAATTACACAGCCTGAGTGGAGCTCGTGCCAGTTGCTGGTAATGCAGGACTGACCGACTGAATGACTGATTGCTGTCTATTCATACAATAAAGCCTCCATTGAGCTGAAACTGGCATAGCTGCAAAAACTCACCTCAAACATTTTCTCATTTTTCTTTCTTTGTTCCATTCATTCATTCATTCAACTTCAGTAACCACTTTGTCCTGCTCGGGGTTGCAGCAGATCTAGAACCTATCCCAGAAACACTGGACGCAAGATACGAATACACCCTGGAAGTGGCGCTGGTCTATCGTAGGCCACCACACACATACACAGACTCTCAAACAGGACTATTTAGAGTCCCCAATCCACCTACTGAAGTGTTTTTGGGAGGTGGAAGGAAACCAGAAAATGCTGAGCCAACCCACACAGACATGGGAAGAACATGCAAAACTCCACACAGACTGTAACCTGAGCCTGAACCGGGGATCCAGGAGCTGTGAGGTGCCAAAGCTGCCTGCTGCACCAATGGGTAACCCTTGCTTGTTCCAAATGCTCTCAAATTTTACTATCCACAGATGCTAATGCATGCAAGCATGTCACTCACCTACCATGTGACCATCTTGGCTATTTTTTGCCATGCAATAAAAGAGGCAGAGTGATATCTGAATGGGTAAACACTGGGTTCAGCTGAATGCAGGCCCAATCAAGGCACATCAGGTCACACCACCCAAGCAGATCTTCTAGTTCACCATATCAAAGAAACCATGCTAGGTACTAATTGTAAGCAGCACATCCTAAACCATATGTAGAAATGCCACTGGAACAGTTACGCTTCAGTTTCTCTTCAAATGCCATAAGCAGAGTTTTTGCAGTGAGATATTACAGAATATGTAGATGACCTCTGCTTATACGTAGACCCTCAATAATCTCTTAACAATACAGCAGTGGAAGTTTAGTGCTTGAAGGTACTTTCACACTTGGTCCATCTGGCTACTCCGCACCCGAGTGCAATTATCACCCCCAACCCCACCACCCCCCACCCCCCCTCCTGCCCACAGCTCTCCTTTCATATTACAATTTCAGGATGCAACACCTGGTCCGTTTATGTCAACAAGTAAAGAACATGCAGCTTTTATTTACTAATGTTGCTAGGCAACAACACAAAAGGTCAGAAAAAGAGAAAGCCACGCTATATTTGGTGTCTCATTTGTCTTTTTGTGGTGTCAGCACCAAAATAACAGCATTTGGCATTTTCACTATGCCATAAATGCGTCCCGCTGAGAGTAATGCTAACTCCGCAAGGAACGAATGACATAAATTTGTAGCTTTTCTTGCAGACAATACATGCATACCCTCAAAGTAAACAAGCACTATGGCGACCTGCAATTATCTACCAAATAGTTTTTAGATGCGTTACAAGCCTGATTTGCCATCTAGCTGTCTTCTGAACAAATAAATCAGATGTCATGAATAGCGTTTATTTCCTGGTCTTGGATCGGATAGCTTTCACACCAAATTCTAAACACAGTCAAGTTTACTATAGAAGCCCATTTTCTGGTGGTCTCAGGTCCTTTGGTGTGCACTCAACTTGCTTGCACGTCAGCAAAACAAACCTTACTAACAGCTCAAATGGACTCGCATCCACACCAAAATCTCTAAGCACCCCAAGAATCTATGCTAGCAACTGAAAAGTTGTGAGTTCGAATGCCAGAGATCTCCTACCAGGCCCTTGAGGAACGCTCCTAATGCTTCGGCTAAATGTACACCAAAGGAATACATATAAAAATACCCTTTAACCATATACAGCTTCAGAACCGACTCAGAAAGGTTTTCTGTTTATCCGTTAAGCTTCCTTGCACAAGTAAAGCACACGAGTCTCTTGATATTTAGACTTACCATGTCATCCGAGTCTCTGTGCCAAATCCAGCCCTCCGCCTTCCTTCTAACCTCAGACTGACAGCTCTCAGGGACAGAGAGCTATGGATGACCAGCACGTATCTCTCCCCCCTAAAGAATGAGACATGGCTTCCTTCCAGATAGTCCTATCGCCCATGGTGACAAAAATCTCACACTGTCAATCACGGTTCATTTAAAATTCTTTTTGTAAGCCCTCATTTGCACAATAGGCAATTAGCCAAGAGCCTATTGTCCATCTAAATTAATAAAGCAAACCAAAGGCTGGATCTCTCAGCTGGGGGTTATTGTCATGTCCTCCCTCCAGAAAGATTCGCTTGCTGACAATTCTGAATTAATCACGCTAATATTGATCATCTTTGTTTTTCTGACATCATACAGCTGGGTCAGTTATCACGACTTACGATAAGAGGCGTAATGCAGCGTAATGGGCTGATACTGACTCTATTCAACAAACAAGCTCAGGCAATATCAAGACGAAAACAAATGCATTTAGCACTGATGCTCAGACAAGCCGAACATCTACTCAACTGACAGAAACAAGCTCGGAGGGACAGGCAGCCTGGAGTAAACACTTTCATCCTTCACTGCAATCAGACCCGAAGAAAAATTTTCAGGCTGCTCTATATAACGATTTTACTGATGCATGACTGAATCTTTACTCACGTCATATTTAATTATATATTGCAAAGCAGGCATTCACAGAGACACAGAAAGCATCCGTTTCAAATATCACACATATTTATATACAGCTTGGAGTAGATATACTGCATAAATTATATCATGTGCTACATATTACAACCGCGACTGCTTCTGTGATATATTGAAATCCAATTTGAAATCATTTGCATTCTGGAGCCTTCTGCATAATCAGTATTGCCAACAGCTAATATTACAATGCTAATAACAAGTGATATATTGCCCGATTCTAACAGGAATATCATGAAAAATAACATCACTGATGGCTGACACTGAAACGGGCCACCAGGAATGGTCTAGGCCAGAGGACGTCAACTGGTGGACTGCGGTCTGGATGCACACCCAGCAACAAATATAACTTGCTCAACGAATCTACATTTCTAAACATGAACAAGCAGCCAATCAAATGCATTTCTGTAAAGTATTAGCTGAAGGAATCTCATTAGGCCAGAAGCTGTGTCCCAGTTCAGGGGCTGCATCCTTTGACGAAGGCGTAACCTTTGATGGCTGCATAGGCTGTGAAGACCGTGGTGAAATGAGACAGTCTGCTGTATGGCAGATTTCCTGTTTAGGGCCTCAGAATGAACCTCAGGATATGTTGGTTGCCAATCCATTGGATACTTCACTGCCATGGAAAAGAAGGAAGCATCTCTCGGCCGCATATGAAGCAGGCTTTGAAATGGGACAGCCTAGTCGCCCCGCTGTGATGCAACCGGTCTTCAAATGCAGCCCTCGAAGGACGTGACGCCTGAACTGGGACACAGCTAGTGAGTCTAGCCACAGGGCTGGAAACATGATTTAACAGATTTTCAAAGATTTTACGTTTTATTTACGCTCTCTGGTCAAATTAGTGAATCGACAACATGGTTTAAAAAAACGGCCAGACAAGTTTTATTCAACTGGATGTATAAGCTGGATATGGCACGTCTGCGCAACTGGAAGAAATCATTAGCTTGTTATTTCTGTTATTACGCCAAAAAATTATGATGTACTTCAGGAATAAAGATGGACAGGTCAGAGGTAAGACATGACAGAGAAAGTGTTTAAACCCATTATACGATCTCAGGATTAACCAAAAATGTGAACACAATGAAAAATTTCCAGTAGCATTACACCAAAACACCAACAAGATACCACCTTCAAAAGTCTTTTGGGTCAAAAACAAAAAACAAAAGTTAGCACTGTCCAACTCGGTCAACTCCGTGCAACCTGACCCTTTAAAAAAATACTGCTTATGGTTCACATTAGACCTCAAAGGCATGTTTCAAATAAACAGATATTTGCAGACGGGCACCCAACAGTTAGTAATTTGAAACTCGCTGCTCGCACACAGATCCCTGGCCAATTCTCTGGAACCAATCAAAACTCCCAAAGGGACTCCCCGTTCCCCCTTAATCTCCTGCTTTTATTACTTCCCAGACACAGTCTACCCAGTCCACCCAGCCCCCCATCCATCTCTTTTGTGCAAAGCCCTAGATTTCTTTTAACCACGGCACGGCGCTTCTTCTGCAGGAGAGCAGCTTTCATCAGCTCCCAAACACGAATCGTCCCCGGACTGGATTCGGGCCTCGTCTATCTACCAGCCTCACACAAGGCATTCCGGATTATTCGTCTTCTGCCAAGACTTGCAAACAAGCACACCTCAGCCATGATGTGAAAATACAACAGGCAAGAAACAAACTGCAGGTTTTTTCCCCTCATATGATTCAAGTTTTTTAACAAAATTGGAGGAAAAGGGGTTCTCGTGCTCAGGCATTAATCAGATAAACTCCAAGCCACGGATTTCCTCAAGCTAAACATGTGCTCTTAGCTTATTAAGGAGAGTTTTGTCATTCATAAATAATCATGTCAAGAATTTCAACCAAATAAACAGAACCAGAGGAACATTTTATCACACGTGATTATATCTCATGATGCATTGTTCTTTGAACAGTCCACTGAAGTGCCATGTACGTCTATGCCTTATACACACACACACACCAAGCCACCAGTGTGCTTTTATAAAGGAAGAACATTAACATTTATTCATGCATGTGGCATAATATTAACAAAAGAGCTGCAGTGCAGCTTCACAGTCAAGCAGAAAGACTTTCTTAGTAATTTAATGGCAATACAATCTGATTTTCTGTCCTTTATAAAGCAAACCTGACCTCTCGACTTCCTTACTAATGTGACATTAAGACATGTATAAAAATAAATGAATATGCATGAGTTTTTTTCCATGCACTTTAATGCCTAATATTTAGTGAAGTAAAATTTGGTGTGTTTTAGTTACTTTACTGAGGCAAATGAATGTGAATTAGTAAATGCTATTCCATCAGATTAGTTAGGTGCAAATGTATTGGTGCAATCCAGCACATGCATCTAACTGAAGTTG
>JAOUQY010000004.1:4372333-4386641 GCA_028566355.1 Doras micropoeus | reverse complement strand
AGCTGTTAACTGAAAGCCGTTCCAGGTGACTACCTCATAAAGCCGACTGAGAAAATGCCAAGATGTGCAAAGCTGTCCACTAAGCAAGAGGTGCCTACTTTAAGGAATCTAAAATATAAAACATATTCTGGTTCGTTTAACACTTTTGTTTACTAAATAATTCCATATGTATTTCTTCATAAGTCTGGATGACTTTAGTAATTAATCTACAATGCAGAAGATTTTTGAGGCGTGTCTAAACTTTTGACTGGTACTGTACTTTTAAAACATGACATGGCACAAAGAACTTGCATGAATACATTGACAAACATTTGTTACAAAAAAAGTGCAAGAGCAATGGAAAACAAGATCAGAGATCAGAGAGAGAGAGAGAGAGAGGCTGTGAATAAATCTACAGGGTAAAGGAAGAGCAGAGGAGACACTAGAGACGTCCTGCTCCTGGCGATTAGAGGAAATTATTGGTGAAGACAGAGAAAGAGCTGGTGCCTAAAGAGCATGCAGTGATCATTATTCTGGTTGCTGAGAAAGAAAATCTCCGAACAACACAGATCATAGGCAAACCAGATCTACAATGACTGTTACTGTCTAATCTAGTGCAGTAATCAGAATGCGAAGCATAGTGTAGGTTAAAACATGGAGCATATTTTTACAGTCAGAAGCAGAAACACACCTGGTTTTATCCACATCTGTGTGGCTGAGATTTAGTTTCAATGTCTGCACCACAATCTATGGAAATCTAACAAGTGATGCGAAAAATCGTTTGGTTCATCTGCCAAATTAATGGAAAATATTCTATAAATCAAGATTCTGCAATCACAGATGAGGATGATTTTCAAGACATGTTTCCCAGATTACAGTAAACACTGTGAAATCCACAGTGCTGCAGCTCTTTAAGTGGTGAGTACAGAAGTCTATGAGATTCTGTAGGTTAGCTGTAGAGAGAAACCACGCCGTCAGGTCTGGTGCCATAAGAGGGCCTGCTTTGGGAAGCGTGGACCGTTTAATTACCATTTCAGAGTCACTGTGACATGCGTCTAGAGTCCCCCCTTCTGAGTCCTGCTTGGGGAGGGGTGGGCCAAGAGACAGAAGGGTCTCATCGTACTCTTCCTCCTCTGACTCCCCCTCCCCTGGAGGATTTGAACCACGGGTCAGGAAGTCTGAGCGTGTCCGTGCCATGCGGGCTTTTTTATGGCCTGGTCTGGCAACCTGATCAACCAAACAATAACAACACAAGTAAAAAACGCTCCTGTGACAACCTCAGGTGCTCCTTTGATCCAAGATGGTCTCTCCTTAACAGTTCTTACGTTACAAACAAAAATGCTCACGTGAGTAATAATAATACAAATTCCTGAGGATTTGAAAGGCTATACCAAGCTTGTGGTGTCAAATGTAACATTCATTTGCTTATGACTTTTTTTCTCACCTCACGTCCTTTTAGAGGCTTCAAGGATTTGATATCTGAGGTTCTGGCTTCCTTCTGAACTTTCAGTGACTTCCCGCTGCCGGTAAATTCCTTTTTAAACCTGCAACACAGTCAGTCATTAACTTTGCACTAAATTAGTTTCTACTATTCTGGAACGACATCATGTTATTTAAGGAGAGTCCAACACTTACTTTGAGAAGGAAACCCTGTCCTTGGGTGAAAAAAAAACATCTTGATGTCGCTCAGTCATGTTAATGTTGACACTGGAGGTAGGTGGTTTCTTATGGGCTTCTTTGGCAGCACCTTCTTGAGACTCTAGGGTGATTTTTGGAGACCATCCATCAGACACATTCTGTTTGTCCTTTGGTCTTTCTCTTGCTGTCGAAGGCGTACCCTGTTTATCTTGGGTTTGTAGTGAGGAGATGAGATCGGGCACTGGCTGTGAGATAGGAGCACTTCTGTCTGCAGGCTTTCCAGCTCGTTCTTGCCTACTCTGCTCAATCTTCTGCAGGGCCTCCCCTCTCTGCTTCTCAAACATCTCTCTCTCAAACTGAGCAAAGTGCTTGCGTTGTTTCTCCAGGATCTCCTTCTGCTGCCGGATCTGCTCCATCATTTCCTTCTCGTTCTGCTGCTGTTGGTGCTTCTGCCGCTCCTGTTTGGCCTCATTGAGCTTCTCGAGCCTCTCCAGCATGGACCGGGTGGTGCTTTCACTCTGCGCCGGGCTGGGAGGCTCACTGGTCTGAGCAGAACTGTCTCTTACTTCTGTTGGCTTCAAATCTGCTCCATCAAGCATGGATTCCTTCTGCATGCTAATCACAACCACTACTGGCCTGCGGCAAGATTCCCTCCTGTCCTTTTCTGGCTTTTCTAGACTTTGATGCTGTGAGATGGATGAGTCTATACTGGACTTGGCAAATATGGAGCTGCTCTCTACTGTAGGAATGTAGAAAGTAGGAAGAGAGTTCTCCAGCTTGGGCAAAGCAGGAAGATCATCTGTTTTGGCTTTGGGACTGTTAGATAGAATGGCAGGTGAAAGAGGTTCAGAAGAAAATGTAAACTTGGGGCTGCTGGGGAGCACTTCGTGGGGGGGTAGTATTGGAAATGAAGCATTAAGGTCACCTGCCTCATCACATGGCACTTTTTCTTTAGCATAGTCATCCATACTAACCAGCTCAAAACTTCCTTTAGAGCTTTGGCTATCTGGAGTGCCTTGAGGTGAGAGGGCACCATCATTGGCAAACTCCACAGACCAGCGCCTGTCCTCAGAAGGAGATGTTCCTCCTGTGGCACGCACTTTAAGCAGCTCCAGGCTAAACTTGGCCTGCTCTAACTCCCGCATACGTCGGCTCTCTCTCTTGGCCCGTGTTTTCAGGTTGGAGTCATCAAACGGGCGTGCTCTCTCTCTGATCACCACTTGAGCTTGTGGTTGTGCTTCTGCCTCTCCTCCTTGCAGCTGTTTCTCTTTTTGATGCAGCTCCTCCTGAGGAGTCTCTACCTCACAGAGGCGCTGGAAGCTCCTCTCCCGCTCCTCATAAGTGCGGCCCTCCCACGTGCTCACATCCAGGCCCATGATCTTTAGTTTTTCTTCCTTTGGAGATGGGCTTGTTTGTCCATTCAGCAGCTGTGTGTCCTTCAACTTCTGCTCTCTCAGTTCTTGGAACCTGTATATTTGAAAGACAGCAAAAAGACAGCTAACAGATTCTGATGACGTTACACTGATTGGATACTTACCCTACTGCAACAAAAAGTATATTTACCCAGCTGAAACAGGACCAAAACAACTTTACACTTCTGCCCTTGCTTAGTGCTTAAATCTTTGTGTAAATCAGGAGATTTCTGCTTGGCTGACTACCAGTAAGATCTAGGCATGAACAAGCTTAGGCCACGGATTGGACTGATCCAGGATATTTTAGGGTCCTGTATTATTAAGCAACACGCCTAAACAAAGCAGCTCTCTGTAGTGAGAAAAGTTGCTTACCTCCTCCTTGCCAAATAGCCTCGACATGCTGCTTGGAAGAGAATGCTGATGTGACGCAGTTGGATGTACTGCTCTCTGGCCTTGTAGCCTCTCCAGGCAGCCTGGATCATGACAGCAGCTTGACGGCGTCTGTAGCAGCACAGCCTCCAGTTCCTTTGGATTACCAGTACTGCTTCCTTCCATTGAAGGAATTTGCGGTGCTCTTGGAAACCTCTCCAAGCTGACTGAATGCAGATTGCCGCTCCCCGTCTGACATAATCATCATATTTCAGCTGCTCATCCCTTTGCTTGGCCTGGCAGCTCCGCCACCAGTCCTGTACGTAAAGAGAAATACAATGTGTGAGGTCTGGTGAGTGAAACCGTGTGCAGTCAGCCTTAGGATGCTTTCAAATATACAGCATTTAGTCCACTTGAATTGAACCCTGGTGCAGTTCCTTTAAACAGGTGAGAACACAAATCACATTTGGCAATGGACCAAAATAACTGCTCCAGGACTAAGTGAGGTGCTCTCAGTCCAGCTCCAAGTGAACTCTAGACTGCAGGACGTGAACCAAATATACCATGTGTTTTGTGTTTCGGCACAAACTGAGCCAAAGAGCTGAGCTGTGAAACTGTAGAAATGTGACATATTATGGATGTGTGGACAGACCAACCAAAAGAGAAAATAAAATAACATTTTCAGATTATTTCTTTACTTATCCAGTAATTCATGTAGTGTCGACTCTATGTTTTCCATGCCTGGGTATTTCTATGTGCACCTGACAGATTTGTCCATTACCATATTTCTGACCAATTAACAAGCTTTATGATAATAGCTTTAGCCCTATACGCCCATCAGCAAATATTTATTTGTTTATTTATTTATTTTTTTACTCTTTTGGTTCACCCTGTACTTTTGTGCTCTGTTAAAATAAACCAAACCAAGCAGCAAACAAAAAAAGGCATCAATCAATCAACACTATGAGTCAGGCTTGGCAAAAAAACTAACAAAAGTGAACGCACCCTTTCATTTGAGTTGCATAAACATCTGGTTATGTATTATTATTATTTATGGAAAAACATTATAGCTAGATATCATATTTGTTTTCAAAGGCATTTTTCCAGCAGTTTGTTAGACACTATATTTTAGAAAAGAAATCAAATGAAATGTATTAGTGTCTGAATGAAATATGAGTGAAATGTTTAAAATGATTTGATTTCTCAAAGCAGTGACATTATAACAGCACATCACTCTGAAAATGTTTTCATTGCCAGTACAATATTTACATTTCCATAGATCTTCTCCCCACTTCATATTGCCACATTGAACATTATTTATTTTTATTCCATCAAGCAAAGCTGCACCACATGTTCTCTTAAATGAGCTAACGAGCAGCAATTGAGCTACTGAAAAGCTAAACAGCACAGAATGACCACAAATATTTTCTCATTATTCCACAGACACAAAGAGCCAACCAATCAGTGGGAAAAAAAAAAATCCTGAATAAACACAAGACTGGTTTTATAGAGTAGGAACGTATCGAAAATATATAATCATGCCTACAGAACTGGAAAAGCTTTGCTGTATATAAAGATGTGAGCAGTACCTGTAAGAGGCAGGTGGCGTGTTTCATCCTGAGAAAACTGTTCCTCTCCCGGACGGCTCGGAAACGGCGCTGGAGATTGATGATCCTCCGCAGCACCTCCTGATGGAGCAGATCCTGCAGCCTCTGGCGTGCCACCTCGCGCATGAACACCTGACCCACACACATCATGTTAGTGACTCCACACTGCATACAACACATTCTCTAGGAATGTAACTAATAAAAGTGGGTAGTGTGTGTCATGCTATGGGTATGGGTTGCTGTCATTTGGATGCCTTATTCACTTAAATTAAATTCCACCACAGTCATTGCAATCATCAAATGCTGAAAGGTGGATTCATACCATCGTCCATCCCACTTGAAAGCCATCAGCAGCGAGGTCCACCTTGCAGAGGTAGTGCCTGATGTCTTCCTGCGTGGCCTGTAGGTCCTCGGGTAGCATCACGTGAAAGTGTCGGACAAACTCCTGATGGGACGTAAGAAAAAATTCATCAGATGTTTCATCTTTTTATGAGATTATTATAGAAGTGATAAGTATTTAATACTCGCAGGGCCCCTGGAGAGAATATTAGACACATTCAAAGCAGTTAAGATGATTAGAAAAACATTTAACTTATCACTGAAAAGGAACACAAGCCCCCCCTCTGTGTAGGCTATAAGGGGTGGGCAGCTGGCAAACAGATTCTCTGTGTATGTAATTATTGTAAGCTACATTCATAAGGAACAATAGAGAGGCTGTAGAGGAGGTCAAACTGCCAAGCTGAGCACACTGTCCAGACATTCAGCAATAAAGGCTGCAGGTCACTCCTGCGCCAGGAGACTTACTACAGACAAAAACAGTTTAATTCAGTTATTAAAAACTCACATGAGCACATGGCTGTGAGGCAAGTATACTGTACGCTCACCGGCCACGTTAATAGGAACACGTGCCCCTGCTCTAGGCAATTAAATAATTAAGCACAAAGTCTTTAGTGCAACTCAAACAACCACTCTACAAATGTTGTAAGCTGAAAAGACATCCCAGAACACACAGCATGTTGAAGCTTGAGGGAGATGAGCTACAGCAGAAGCCCACATGTCTGGAAGGTTCCATGTCTGTCAGCCAAGAACAGGAATATGAGAAACTGGAAAGATGAAGATTTGATGACTGACCAGATACACCATATGTATGTATGAATGTTACAGTTAGTTCCAGTGCATTTGGTTGTAGGCATCTCAGCTACACCTGCCCTGAAGTTAAACATCCTGTGTCTGCCACCGCCACCAGGGGGAGAGCTACAGACAACGTACTCAAAAATTTGGCTCAGACCTGGAATCCAATCTTCCCAAGCTCGCAATTCAAACCACTGAGCCACCACAGCTGTGCGTGTAATGGAGAATATATAAACACAATTCATTTGAACAACCTCTCTACAAACAAACTAAAAACATCAAACTATTAAAAACATTAAAGGGGAAAGAAAATATATATATATGTATATATATATATATGTACCATTTAGTTGCATTAAGATTTGAATGTATTACATCAATGTTTTATTTAAGATTAGTTCTGTTATTTTGTCTTGATACCTTGAAGGCACATCTTGAAAAAGATCTTTAAAAAAACAAACATTCTCAATCGATTACTTTTTTTTACCTCCTGCTACATGGTGCAAAACAATGCCAACATTAACAACAACTCATGCTCACTGACCACACCTAGGCACAGAAGACGACAAAACTGGAAAGAGTGATTTCAGCTTTGGATACCATGATTATGACCGAACACAGGAAATGATCCAAACCTTATACACCCTTCAACAGAGGAAGAAAAGTCCATTCCAACTTCTAGTTGTTCTGAGAATGTCTTTTGGACTCACTTTGTGTGTGTGTGTGTGTGTGTGTGTGAATACCTGAAAGGTATATTTGATGCTGTAGCCTGATTGTTTGATGCGCACGGTCTCCAGCATGCCTGTGTAGCGAAGCTGCCTCAGCACCAGAGTATCATTAAATCTCAAGGGCAGCTTACAGGAAGAGAAAGAAACAAAATGAGCATGTCTTCATAACATCTAGGGGTACTTTGTGGTCCTGTGCAAACATACCTTCTCTGCATTTGATCGGATGCACTTCACAAAGTAGGGCTCAGACTGCCCAAGAGTCTCCATCAGCTTATTAAGAGATGCCTTGAGAAAGAAAGAAAGAAAGAAAGAAAGAAATCATTTACAGCTCTGACATCATTCACGTTCATACATGTACGAGTATCTCATCACGTGCAACATACTCCTAGCCTCTGTTGATGGCTTTATCGTGGCATGTGCATATATGCTTTATTTTAATGTAATGAACGAGTGCGGTGTAATGTGAGCTATCAGCATGGGCTGGTGTGATTTACTTCCTGTGAGTTGAAACAGAGTTCATCTTGGAGGACAAAGGAACTTGGGTAACATCACTCACAAACGGACCCCACCTTAGCCCTCTGCTTGTGTGTGTTTGTGTGAGCGCATGCACATGACGGTGTCTGAACCGAAGAGAGGAAGGAAAGAGTCTATTTTGGTGGTCAGGAATTCACTTTCTCTTCTTCCAAAAAAAAGCAATCAGGCCCACAACAGGATGTGGGAAGTGAGGTCATCCACACATTTGTGCAAACCTACAGCCAGAGGCTGTGCACAGACTACACACAGTGTTTACTTCTCTTCTCTTCAAAGCTTTCTCGCTGAGAATCACAAAGTGAAATCAGAATCGCAAACACTACACAGATAAGGGCTCATAACTGAACAGCACTACGTACGTGACAGACCATAAAAAATGTCACTGGATGGAAAAAAACAGACATGACGTAATTATTTTTGTTGTAATAAAATTGAATAAGGGCAGGGTAGGACGACTGTGGTCAGCCAAGCACTGCTGAGAATAACAAGGTGGGTGGAGAGAGAGTGAGTGAGGAGAAAGAGAGAGAGAGAGAGAGAGAGAGAGAGAGAGAGAGAGAGAGGACCACACTAACCTGAAACTGGGCACTAATACTTGGAGGTTTCTTCTTCTTGTGGAGGTGCAGCAGGGACTTGGTGATGCGATCGTGCAGTGTCAGGTTGCTCAGGTACTTTAAAGACTTCACGTCCAGCAGGTGCTGTAATGCACATCGCCAAAAACCGACACCAAAATGAACAGGATATTCTTACAACTATAATTAAAGGATAAGTCAGTACTTCTGTAATATTCACCTTCGGAAGACTGGGTTTCATTTTGTAGTTTTTGTTCCTCCTGCATACGGAAAAAATAAAGGAAAATAAAGAAGGTTACAACCGACCGTAGACCAGACTGCAGACATACTGTTACGTAAAGTAGACTTAATTTTAATGGTTTCTTTCTTTATGGATTTGTTGCTTTTGTTTAAAAAGCTCTAATTTGTTACCGCACAGCACTATTCTTTCTAGTCTTACATCAAAATGCCATGCGCTCTCTCCAGGAGCTTGCTGCTTGTAGAGTTGATGAAGATCCCATCTTCATCGGTGACTGAGCCACCAGAGGATAGTCGACTTTGTCTCCCGGAGCGTCCGTTCCTGCTGTCCCTGATGGGCAAAATTAACATGCATGAACAAACAGAAACTGAGACAAGCACATTCTCAAAAGTATCTAACTTAGTTTTAGAATCGCCTGCATATGGGCTCCATGTGAATGACTTAAGCCCATAAGTACCATTAATAAAACACTTAGTACTGTTGCTGAAAGTCTTGACTACAGCTGTTGGTGCTATTGCTAAGAGCTTTTCTGGCATTTGTGCAGCTTATGGGGCTATTCATGGAAACATGATCCAGTTAGAGTTTAGTTTATTGATCCCAAAATTCATTCACTCATTCATTTTCAGGATGCACTGCTCGGGCTCACCACGGATCTAAAGCTTCCCAGGGAACGCTTTGTAGGAAGGTGCCAACCACCTGCTTTGGGAAGGAGTAAGGAAACCGGATAACCCAGAGGAAACCCATATGGTCAAAAGTGAGAACATGCAAACCTCCACACAGACACTAACCTGAACTCTGGAGCTATGAGGCAGCAATGCTATCTGCCATGAGCCCACAACCAAAACTGTATTTTCTTTGCCTAACAATGACCAGATAGGAAACAACACAGGCTGTGGTAGTTGTAATTTTGGGCATACCCACAGGCACAACACCTCTCTAATCACAGTACATCTCTGAGACCGTTCATGTCCATATGGAGCAAAGGAACCCAGTGATGGAAGCCCCTAGACTGACACTAGGACAGATCCTTTATGGGGACAGACATTCTGAACTGATTTACATGCATCTCATTGTGCTAAATGATGGATTGTGTTAAACAGCATGCTTAAGTTTCTCCATAAATATTACAAAAATTGCATTGACCATATCCGTAACTAAGAGTATATTATGATTTAGTGGATGCTCACTATAGCTCCAATTAAGAATGTATGACTATAAAAAATAGTTAATATTTTTCATTTGCCTTTGAGCAAAGAGAGACTAATGTTCTTTTGAATTACTGTCTTTATGTAACTAAAGAAAATTAAAGGACATCACTTTTATGAGCATGGAGTGATTGCTGGCAGTCTAATCCCTGTGAGGGCTTAGGCCCTGTAAGGTACAGCCGCTCCTGCTTCCGTGGCTGAACAAACAGAGGCTCTTGTAGCTTTTAAGCGGTCGGGACGGTTAACCCTAATCCCAGTGAAAACCATTTAACACAAACCACTTAGGCACAGGCTAAACAGAAAGGAGAGATAAAAAAGAGACAATCCGCTGCAAGTCTTTGTAGTGTCCAGGGAAAGAAAAGCTACAGCATATCCATCTCAAGGGGCAGAAGGTGGGCTTTGGCTGCAGAGAGGTTTATTTTGCAGCTGCATGTGTGTGAATTAAACTTGCTCCAGTCGCTTTACCACACACGGAGACAGCAGAAGGCCCGGGACTGATGGTTTAGTTTCATGCACAGTAAAAGCAAGTTGTGGGGAACAAGCACAAAATTCCATTGAAGGTAGGAATGTCTTGGGGTTAGCGATTATTTTTGCAAAAGAAAATTAACGTTGTTTGAGCATTCCTAACATGTTTAGGATAACGTACCCGATTACTATGGCTCATGAAAGACCTGAGCACTAAATCAGAGAAGGATTTTGCGTTATGTCATTTAAGATCGAACAAATAGGGACACTAAAAATCACTAAAAAAAACAAGGAACAATTTGTTAACAGTGAAACTCAAGTGTTTAAAGAGTTCAATTTGGCTTGGAAGGCTGTAACAGTCTTTTATTAATAATATACAGCAAATCTGTGGTCTACATTCTGGAGAACTCTTTGTGCTTTCCATGGAGTTACATCCAACATGCTTAAGAAAAAAAATCAGAGCCCAAAGGTCCAGGCCCAGATGCATTGTGACAGCAATAATAGCCGGTCTAGTACCTCTGGTTGATTTAAACCTCTGGCGTACATGGATATGCTGCACACAGGGACTGTAAATAAGACTACTTCCATAAAATGATATGAACCAAACTTCCTTGAATAAATAAATTAGCTTGCACTCTGGATCTATAACTACTCCAAAGACAGACCACTCCTGCTCATGGCTACAAGAAAATGACTCCACAAACTAATAGCATTTCTTAGGTTCGAATTTCATGCATTACAATACCACAAAAGGAAGGGTGCACAAACAGGCTTTTCAATGCATGAGAGTTCATTTTAGATGTCTGTCAAATCCATCATTGAATCCTGTACTTAAAACTAAGACAATCATCTTTATACTGTGTGCAAAAAAAAAGTTAAACCGTCTAAATAGTTTCAGGCTCTGTGAATTTGGACTCCTTCACTTTATCAGAAGCAGATGCTGCGTGAGGCCCATTCGAGAGCAAATCCTGCTGTAAAGTCAGAGTCACTGTGAGGCTGGGAGTAATTCAGGCACTCCGCTGAGGACTGTAGGTGGTGGTGGTGGTGGGGGATGATTCTGTAGAGAGTGTGTGTATCCTCTCAGCTCTGTCCTCTGAGTGAATCCAGAGCTGTGCTTTAACACCACAGGAAGCAGCTGCATGGAGTTCAGTGTGCATTTAGTAACCTAGCCAGCGTGTGCATTTGCAAATCACACTGAGGGAAAACAATGGTGCTGTTGTGAGCCACTGGCTGAGGACACGATGGCTAATCCCAATACCATAGAGTCGTTTAGGAGGTATGAAGCAGAGGAGGCATCCCTGTGGTCGCTGCCTGGTTATCTGTCCTACATAAAGGGCAGACTAGATCTTCTCCACACCTTTTCTGAGTCATTGCTGAGCTGCACACCCATGAACTAATACTTTGTTGCAGCAGCTTTGGATTTTATTATACCACTCAGTCTTTTTGGCTAAGAGTCCATCAGTGTAGCACATGACTTGGCCAGATTTTCCACTCTTCCTTGCAAAAACATTATAGATCCATCAAATTAGGGCATTTCCAGTGCATAGCCCACACAGATTTTTAGTTGTATTCAGGTCTGGGCTCTGAATAGACCATTCAAAAAATTGGATAAGCCGTTGTAGCTATTTCCTGATTCCTGATTCACCTTATAAAAAAAATCCACAGTTCTGGCTGAAATAAAGCAGCCCTACACAGCATGATACTGCCACCACCATGCTTCATCATGGGTATGGAATTATTTTAACTTTTGGAATAGGTCTCATCAGACTATAACACATTACTCTACATGGTTTTGGTGATGCATTTGGGCTTGCATGTTTTTTATGAGAAGCAGCTTCCATCTAGCCACCCTACCCCAAAGCCCAGACATGTGAAGAATACATGACATAGTATTCACATGCAGAGAGTAATCAGTTCTTGTCAGTTATTCTGGCAGCACCTTTAATGTTATTGTAGGTCTCTTGGCAGCCTCCCTGGTAAGCTTTTGTCTTTAAAACCTCTCTCCTGATTGATATCTTTCAACAAGCAGACCATGGCTTCAGCAGTCAGATGAAACAACACGACGATGTCCAGAAAATCTGACAAACAGCTGGTCTTTATATGGGGTTAACCAGAATCATTTCATTGAAGACAGCTGGATGTTAATTACTGCTGAACCTGAGATTGAATTTGATTCTGAACACGGCCACATCACCAGTCATAAAAGGATCTGCACTCTTGCACCAGATTATTGCATTTTTTCCCCTAAAATGTCTCGGATTGCAGTTTTACTAAATATCTATACATTATAAGTCCAAAGTGAGGGTGGAAAACGTTCTGACTTGATTTTTTACATCCCAAAAACCTGCCATTTAAACAGGGGTGTATACATGTGTATACATAGGGTGTGTCCTAAATCCAGCAACACAGGGTTATTTTACATTTGATAAATACCATCATGTATCTGAGCAAGGAAGGAAGAATATTTCTACTCATAGGAAGTCAAAGTGAATGGGAACATCCTGAGTGAGTTTTTTTTAAACAAAAGCTTTTCATTTTAAGCTGTTATTTTTTTTCCTCTTATTATGGACTTCAAATGCATACACCTTGTATGTATATAAACTGAATAACATAGTGGGACAGTACACAGTTTTATTTATAACTCTGTCCATCTTTCCTTCCGTCAATGCCTCTCAAGTTAAACTTGGAGTTTCAGAGCTTGTTGTAACTGTCCCTTATACTATATAAAAAAAAAACAACCTAAAAATAGGAGAGAAAATAATACATTTTTTATACGGCTCATCCTGTGCTAGTCTTGTGTTCATCCAATTACATTCTATATTCATACAGAGCCCATGTCCAGTGATGGCTCTGGTTCAACAGTACTGAGGTTTTTTTTTCCTGTGAAACCCTGGGTACATAACTATTGACAATCCTACAATGAATATTTGAAGAAGCCTCATCTGGACAGAACACCACAAAATCTCATCCTTTAATGTCTTATCTTTAGACATAGTTTCAAGAAAACTATTCAAAAAAGTGCAAAATTGATTAATTACACCTAATTATATCTTCATTTTGATCCCATTCTGTTGAGTTCCACGTTCTACACTTGCGTATCTCTCTTCTTCTCACGTGCATTATATAAATTTATAAAATGTTGGTTGTGAATAATGATAAAGTCAACAGGAGACGCACAGGGCGTGATGTTAAAATGGTTGTATAATGGACTCTGTTCTGACTTCTTACCAGTTAGAGCGCTCGTTGTTGCTGCCCTGCAGGTCCGAAAGCGGTGTGCGAGGAGTCCTCCTGCTCACGCCTGACACAAAACACACACAGTACCACTCTTAAACATGCCGAGCATTTCACACACCGAGCTGCCTTCACACAAACACACCAGGCAGATATATGAAAGTATAAGCTTCTTGTCTGTGATTATGAATTTAGAATGATTATAAATGGGTGGATTGGAAATGTGCTGATGAGACAATTTTACAAAACATGCAGGGTTAAAGTGGGGTTACCGTTACTACCCGGACGTTACAACAATTACAGAACAGCATTGTGTACTTTTTATCCTTTTACAGTCACATTAAATGCTGTGGAACAGTCATGAAACACGCCTCGGTCCGTAACACAATCTGTCTTTCTCTAGAAGAGAATAAGACAGGAAAATGCAGCTTGTTATTGAGAAATTGCAAAGCTCTAAATCCTCTGTCCGGAAGACTTTCCTATGATGGAATACTTACAGTTTAACTTCTGACTGTTACAAATCTGTCACTGGAGGCTCCTTCCAAAATGTAACATAAATGTCTCAGTCAAAAAATAAACAAATAAATAAATCATGTCATGCTCCTTAGTTCGGTTTTGTCCGATTCCCATCCAGCAGCCAGTTCTCTCGACTCATGCGACACTTAACAGCTGGGAAGGGTGAAGGCCAACAGGTGACTCTCCGAGACACATGAAGCTACCCAACTACATGTTTTACAAAACACTCGGAGGAAAGCCTTCTCCACCATTTTCAGCATGCATGAGCTCACAGATGTCTATGATTGGCTAGTGTTACTGTGACTGACAGGGGGAAGAAAAAGAGTAATCCCTCCCTCCCTCCCTCCCTCCCTCCCAGAGAACATGGGCCAGTTTTGCTCTCTTGGACTTATTTGAACACGCAATAAAGCAAACTCAGGGGCAAGCGAAGATTATTCATTGTTATATAACCAACATTTAATAAATACATTTATTATTAGTCTTAAATAAACATATGATTTGCAGCTGGTGTTACTGTCAGAGCTGCTGTTATAGAAATTAATCTTCACCATTTGACCATCTGATCAATCAGAATTGAGAACATAACAACACTGTGGAACAAATGTACCATATAACATCTAGTGAATATATATATGGGAATGACACATACAAGTCCTGCACAGTGGTCAGAGGTCTTTTAAGCCATTCTT
>JAOUQY010000004.1:4306281-4319861 GCA_028566355.1 Doras micropoeus | reverse complement strand
GCGACCCGGCCCCGGATAAGCGGAAGAAGATGGATGGATGGATGGATGGATGGATGGATGGATCATTTAACCACTTGGGACACTAAGGAGACGTTTTCTGTGAGGAGACGTTTAATTAGCGTTTATGAAAGGAGTCTCCAGTGTCAGCTGTTTATAGATGCTATAACATGATTAAGAACAGGAAAGAACTAGTTTTGTGGATGTACCACAATATTAAAACTAATTATAAACAATTGAAACCAAAATATTGTTAGCGTTGACAAATAACCGGCAAAACAAAGGATCAAAACTCTTCCAAAAGTTCTGTTACTGGAAAATAATCAACAACAGTAACTCTGCTTCAAATCAGGCCACAACATACTACTCTGCCATTGATTACTCTCCCATAAGAGCATTGTACTTCTTACTTATCCTACAACATCACAAAGCTAACAGTGAAACTTAGCATAAATTAAGAAGAAGTAACGTTAAAATAGGTTACAAAAAACTAGCGCCTGAGTGTCACAACAGAAAAGTGCATCATCCTGAGATCGCCTTACGATCTCATACGCTCTCTATCCTGTCAGACACAAACACTAGCCAATCATGTGTGTCTGTGGAAGATAGGTAGGTAGCACTTTCCTGGTCTGTGATGCAACAGTTACAAGACCTAGAAGTCAGCTGGATGGCTTCATGAGTCTCAGTGGAGACATGTATTACTCTTCACCTGGTACTATATGAAAGATATAACCATGCTTCATTCATGCATTTGCCAGAAAAGGTTGTGTGTAGACAAACAAAACTGTTACTGTAGTCTACTTTAACTTTATATAAACTCTATCACACACTGCAAGCACCATCTTCCTGTTAGCCCTGCACCGGGCTTCGTCTCCGTCCCCTTGTGCTTGCCTCACAGCATGCGAGATAAGACGTTCCAAGAAAAGAGAACAGGATTTACTTTGTAATGCTGCTGCGAGCTGAACAGCGTGATTCATAAGAACCCAATGCTGTGCACAAAAGCATCCAAGCCTCACCCTGAAGAATCGTGTGAAGGGTTATACAATTAGCCCTGTTATTAATACGATTTCGAAAAGCCACACTAACAAACAAAGAGGCTTGTGACCCGGCCGTTCTCCAAATCATGTGAGAGTCACAATGCTGCGCGTACGTTTCTAACTTCTTCTGTGCTTTTTAAACGGTTCGGTGATGCTCGCTAGCTTCTCCTGTGTTCTCTATACAGTGCTCTGTGTATGCTGTGTGGTCTTTTTTTTATTTTCCCAGAGAAAAGATCTGTCTGGAGCCACACCAAGAACACAAGGAATTCAGCCCGGATGAGGAGGACACCGTGAACTCTTCTGACCAGATAAAAGCTCATCTAATGAGTCTGCAAAGCAAACGCTACAGCAAGCAGAGATAACTGCCTTAAAACAAAATGAGAATGGATTACCATGTTGAAGCATGTTACCACTGGTTGGACAAGTAGTATGTTATCCATGATATCAAAGCTAAGGATTTTTCGTAAATGACAACACAAAGAATCTCAAGTACTGATTATTTTTGCATCCACACCCAGGGTCAGATGATACTCATGAATCTTTTGGCATTGAATGATTCCAAGCCAATGCTCTTATCACATACAGAAAATCCTCTGATCCATGCTGGTTCATTTATGGTCAACGTGTACAACTAGCCATTAAACCTTAACCAGGACAGGTGAAAGTGTCTGTACTTTTAACACATTTTAGAGCATGTACCTCTAATCTGAGCCTGTTGGATTTATAATCTTAGCTTATTAAAAAAAAAAGGTCACTGTTTGAACCAAGCCACTGCTTCATAGGAAGCATTTCAATTAGTTTCCTCAGCTGAGAGATACGTTTTCATCGAGAGCTAAGCTGACAACTGTGGGATCCAGAGCTGAAGCGTACTCGTGGTCCTCAGGGATTGCATCAGACTCCTCGCCGTGTGCGTCATCCTCCACTGGTCGCTCTCTTCCCTCTCAGACACCTGGGAGATCAAGGTTTTGAACGTGGAACAGAGAAATCATTCCACTCAAACACTACTGGAACTGCTTTCATCTTTAAAAAAATGCCAGCTACAAAATGTGGTATGGGGACGAAATATATGGTTCTCCCTTTCAGACAGAGACGATCCTTTTTTCCTGGTTTCCCCATCAGAGGGAAATATATTAAAACTAAGTACTTTTTTGTACTCATTGGAGGCTTGACACAAAGGCACACAGCAATGTTCATTTTCGGAGTCACTGAATCATAGCAACAGTGTGTAGCAGAAGTGATTTCACTGGCTTTTACTGGAAATACGCCAGCACCACCGTGTGCATACAGCCCATTCCGCTAGAGCATTAAACCCAACAACAGATGGCTTTAAGACTTTATGATGAGCCACAGAGCCTAACCGTGACCCCACCGGAACCTCGGTTCTGCATGTAACCTGCCAGGTACTATGCCTATAACTGAAACTGGGAGATACGATGATGTCACTTTTTTCAGATTTACATGACTTCTTTTATTACACGCAGAGACTCGAGTAGACGTTTGAATATTAAAATATAAGCATTCACTGATCCTCCTTTCCATGTTAAGTAAGCAAAACAGCATATGTCGGCATTCCATTATAGAAAAATAATCAACACTGAGGTAGTGTAAAGTGGCCTGATGTGAAGCGGAGTTACTTTCCACCCTGAAGTGGATTATTTTCATACGATAGCACGTCCTGCAGTTGTTTATACTGTCGATTAAATAATTAATTATAATTATAGACTATATTATATTATAGACTCCTTCCATTAATGATAAATGAACATAAAGCCTTATCAAATATTACACATTGTTACACATTACCCTTGTTAAATAACACCACTTAAAAAAATCTGTTAATCATTAATGTTAGATTTCATGTATGCGCTGTTACTATAGAAATAACATTAGAAAGAATGCATTAACATGAACCTGTGATTAGTTTTGCAGTCAGGGCTGCTCTCGGAGCATAAAGTAAATGTTTGAATTCACAGCCTTTCTACAATTTTTATAAATGTAGAACTTTTGCAAATTTAGCAAATCTAAATATCATGAAACTAAAATATCACATGCCTCATCTACCAGCATCATTAAAAGTTGTTTGCCTTAAACCTAATCCTAGTAATAATAATTACTAATCTTTGTT
Organism: Doras micropoeus; assembly: GCA_028566355.1. Classification (NCBI taxonomy): domain Eukaryota; kingdom Metazoa; phylum Chordata; class Actinopteri; order Siluriformes; family Doradidae; genus Doras; species Doras micropoeus. The sequence continues at coordinate 4,316,702 of JAOUQY010000004.1, read as the reverse complement.
AGGATTAAAACTTCCCAAAGCGCACACCTAAAGCACTGCCTGTCTCCTAGCATTTGCTGTGTCTAATTTTATACGGCATAGCATCTAACCATCTAGCATTACACTTGTCCTAAAGGCACGTTTCATTCCTTATCTATTAACAAAGTTTGATCAGGAAGAATCAGAGAAAATATTTTCACTTTCAAGTGACGACAGCAACAGACGACATCAACGCACATGCTCTCATGATCTGTATCGTTTAAAAAATCCACTCATGCAGGAAATACAAACCAACATTCCTTTCAGGAAATAGTTTCACTACTTACTCAAATCTTTATCACCAACAACACAGTTATGACTAAGTGATATGAGAAAGGAAACCCTCCACCGCACACATGAGCTCCAGTAGTGAGTCACACAAATTACTCCAGGTAACTGAGTAAGTCTTAGGGCCTATAATTCATTTGCTGTGACTCACTAAACTGCAAAAAAAAAAAAAAAAGTCTGAATTTTCACAGCTACTGAACAGGCACAGGTCCAGAAAATAAGAAGAAACCCACAGCATTTAATGGTTACACACACACACACTTACACACGCACACACCCACCCCCACACACACTTGATATTGTTGTGTTTCTTTAATAGCAGGGTTGTCCGGATATGACAAAGTGCTTGAACTAAAGGCTTTACCGTTTGTGCATAATACAACTGCTCCACCTATAACCATATAAACAAAGCAGTGTTAGAAAATGTAACTACTCAGCAGTGAGATGACTATCATCTCTGAATAGGTCATTTTAAATGTTTATGTTTAAAAAAAACGTGTCAAATATTTCAGCACAACAAACTGAGTCCTTGAAAACAGAACACTGTAGCAGAGTTAATAAACATATGAAACTAAATCTTTAAACAAGAACAGAACAGATTTTGCAACACAGGGGCTCCTAAATGACCCTGAATTACCACTTTATATTTTTATTCCAGATTTATAACTGCTGAAATATAGTATATGGCCCAACGTTTGTGGGCACCTGGCTTATGTGTAATACATAGCACTGGATTTAAGACCCAAACCTGTTCCAGCAGGACAATGCTCCTGTGCACAAAGCGAGCTGCATGAAGACAGTTTGCCAAGTTTGAAGTGAAGGAAGAACTTGAGTGTCCTTCACAGAGCCCTGACCTCACTAATTGTAGCTTTAAGGATATAAATCCGCACAGCCATTTTCCAAAACCTAATAGAAATTCTTTCCCCCCCAAAAAAGTGGAGGTTCTGACAATAGCAAAAGAGAGACTATATCTAGAACAGGATGTGTGGGTATGATGGGCATGTGTCCACAAACTTTTGGCCACATATAGTGTACGTCTGGAAATCTTATCCCATCCAAATAGTATAAAAAGCCTGAGAACCTGAGAACGACTTGCTTTTGACAGGGCTTTGTTAGTCCGTCCTGCACTATGAGCTAATCGGCATGTGCTGTAGACTTTGGCAGGGTGGAGTGACTAATCAGTCACCTGCTGTGTGAGTGAAAAGAGCGAGAGCTACCTGTGAAACTGCAGCTTCTGTGTTACACCCCTCCACATGCCACATTAATCGGTAAAGCATAGATATGCAATCTCACTGTGCAAACAATTAAAGTTGGTTCTGTGCACTTGAAAAGCACTCGACAGCACTGCGGAGTTGCTGATTAACCTCGAAGATTAAACATTAGCTTTCTGACAAAGCAAGTTAATCGCTGGAGGAGTTCCAACTCTTAGGCTTCATGCTGTAGGGTTCCAGATTTAAACTGGCACCGTGTCCTATTTGTTGGCGATGTTCTTCAGTTGAATTACTGGCACCAGTTAGAGGTAGGAAAAATAAACAGATAATCAACTGTACCGTACATGAAAGAGTCATCCATATGATGAAAATTCAATTCCAGTTAAATACGAGAGGAAGAAGAAAAATCGACTGGGGCTGGATTTTAATCAATGTAAAATGCATGTGCAAATAAAAAAATATTAATCACTGGTACTGAATGCAGGTGCTCAATCCCATTCATAACACATACTAACTAACTTGCACCATTTAAATTAAAACATTGTCATGGGCAACAATGGCAGCTCAGTAAACACACAGCTAAAGTGTGAAACACTGGAATAGACAGGAAACACACAGCTACATCACCAACATCCTGCTCTTACCTCCAGCACCGGCCCAGCTCCGAGAATGATCTGCTCCACCCCACTAGCGAACCCCTTCTGACTGAGAGCCGTGAGATGATGGATGAGGAAGTTGGTGCTCTGTGTCTTCCCTGAGCCGCTCTCTCCGGAGATGACGATGCACTGGTCGAGCTTTCGTTTCAGCATGGCGTGGTAGGCCACGTCGGCCACGGCGTAGATGTGCGGCTCCAGCTTGCCGAGCTGGTGGTTGTCGTACATCTTGACGTATTTGGGGTTGTAGACAGGCAGGAACTTGAAGGGGTTGATGGCGACGAGGATGCTGCCCACGTACGTGTAGATCTTCTCCTGTCTGAAGCGTGTGCGCAGGTTCTCCAATAGCGTCTTCTCACTCAGGTCAGGCAGCTTGCAAAGGTCGTCGTGGTCCTGGATCTGCGGTGGAGGCAGCAGCCCACGCTCCACCATGCGCCGGCGCTCCTCCGTCAACTGCAGCCACATGGCCACATTGCCGTAGTGGATGGAACCGTCCACGTTCTTCTCGCGCAGCAGGAAGCGGTAGTCCTCGCTTCCCGAGCGGTTCTCCAGCGCAGCACGGGGCCACAGCATCATGCGCTGAGCCGGGCAGTCGCTCGGGTTCAGGATCCATTCCTCGCCACCGAACTCCTTCACCTCGGCCAGCACGTAGCATTTGGTGCGGTCCAGCCGCAGCCGAGCAATTACCTGCTCGATGACCTCGGCAGCTGTCGTTCTCTTGCGGGCCAAGACGGGGCAGTAGATGGTGCCCACGGCGATTGCCCCAGGGTAGACACGTAGCGAGAGCTCGGCATCCTCGAAGCAGCGGCGCCGCCCGCCAACATCGCGAATGCTCATGTTGGAGCTGCACGGCCCATCAGCTCTCAGCACGTGTGTGCTTCAGATAAGACCCAGAGAATGCTTCAAGACATCGTAACTGCTAAAAGAAAAAACAAAACAAAGAATTAAGATTATGATTTACAGGACTTTATTGCAAAACAGCAATAAACACAGGACTGAAGCAGATTTAAGGCACCAGTACAGAAACTACTGGCCGACATTAATAGCACAGTTACGCAGGCTTGTGCAATATAATATTATTGTTCCTTCACCATATTATGTTGCTATGAAATCTTGGTAAAGGGCATCGATAAAAGCCTAACGTTTAGGTGCGCTGCATTATTAGTATTGTGTTATCGGGTACAGTTTGAGGCTGTGAGTGCGAGTGAGCCACAGATAGAGCCTCTCCTTTTTTGTTTTATCCACAAGCCCTCATATTTTTTTCTTTTGTTTTTCTCTGTAGAAGTAAAACCAAAAGGAAATGATGGAAATGCTTTCTGTCTTTCTGAGCTTCCTGGTTCTGGACCATTAAATCGTTTTATCATGGTATTTCAAAATGGAAAAAAAAATCACAATTTAATTATTATGGAAAATTATTTCCATTATATCATAACCTCATTAAAATGGCTATTCTTCCAGTGTAAAATAAATATGGTAAAAATCAAGGAAACTGTCTGGTGGCTGTAATTTATTACAAAATATATTGTTTTAATTTTTATTTTTACGTCATGTTAGACAAATCAACTTTATTAAACTGAGTGCAACATAGTCTACTTTGTTTGTATTCTGTACAGCTGCACACACAATTAACTTCTCATCACTCCTCATCTTAAACAGCGAGCGCTGAAACAGAGCCACATGATGTGCTTAGTGCATGACAGCCTCCAGCATCAGGGAATCTTTTTGTCTTCTGACCGACGTGAAACAATCAGCACTGACTTTTTCTGAACAAACGCCCGGTCTGTGTCCATGACCAAATGATTTTACAAGAGTAAAGTAGCCTGAAGGAAGAATTTCACCATCCCAACTATGCCACTTCATGTTAAACATTCGACCGTTTCCTACTTGGTTTGATTTGCAACAGAATCAATCCGGTAATAATTATAAACCATTATTCTTTACAACCGATTAAAATAAACTTGTAAAACAGATTTATATTATCATAACCTATTTTTTCTATCTCTCACCCCCCCCACACACAAAATGGCCAGGTTCTGGCTTTAAGCACACACTGGCTTACTATCTGCTCTGCCAAGATAAGCAGCTGCCTTCTTCTTTAACACACACACACACACACACAATAAACTAATTCATAGACACATCTCTTAAAAAAAAGACTGAACCGGCTCTATAGGTTTCGCTGTGAAACAGTGTCTACAATGATGACAACACAAGCTCCTAAATCCCTCCTCAATAACTCGTAATCCACAAAGAAATGAAATTATTTGGTTTAGTGAAACAATTAACACAAGGAGAGAACTAGAGAAACGGAGAGTCCATCTTGTTTTTTGAAATATGTGCCTGCAAACATGTAGATAAGCTCCTTTTCAAAGAACAGCTCAAAGGGGAAAAATAAATTGGATACGTAACACAAATGGCACTCTAATAGAGCGGCTCATTCATGCCTCTGGAGTGCCGAGCTCCGTTTATTTACTCTCGTGAGGTCAGTGTGGCCGTGTGTGTGTGTGTGTGTGTGTGTGTGTGTTGTCGCCTGTCTCTCATCACAGGAACGATGGTGCTGCAGCTGAGGCCATGCCAAAGGGTTCAGATGTACAAAGCACAGATAAGTGTGTGTGTGTGTGTGAGCTTGTATACAGCGAGTCACAAACTCGCATAAACAGAGACTTCAAAGCAATACCAAAGACACAGGGTGGCCTCATCGCCAATATTTGATGTTTCAGTGTTCACCTGTTTGAAGAGTTGATAAGAAATGAAGCAAAAGATGAAAAGTTACAGATTAATTATACAAACTGGCATGAATGGAGAATCAGATGCATAAAATGTGCTCTTCATGGTTAACAGTAACAGTAACAGCTCATTCACAGGGACTTATATAGATAATATACATAATCCAAGACCAGGTAGAAGCCGATTTTAAAGATTTAAAGAAGTGTCGTTAATTGACGAAGCAAAACAGTCACTGATATGATGATGCTTTCTTTTAAGAGACTTTATGCAACAGTTATGGAAGGAGTCTCCAGTGTCATTGCTTTGTAGCACTGAAGAGGTTTTCCACAATCAGAAACTCTTCAGGACAGACCGCTTGTGCTATTCCTATTTTAAAGGAACCCAACAAACTCTTTCTACTTTCAAAAGAGAAAAAAAAAAGAAGAGAGAGGCTGGTGAGCGAACACCTGTTTATAATGCAAGCGATATCAGGAACTAACTTTTAAAAAGCCTGATGTGTCATCCTGAAATTAATACAAGTGTTATAGTCGGCAAATCACTGATGTATGAGGAATAGAGCACTTAAGGATGTGGTGTTATGGGAAAAATTATTTATATTTATAACATTAAATACATCATGTTTTATTTCTTACATAATACACTTTGTCTATCCTTTACACAATAAAGTCATTAGAGAGGAAAAGAGCAGCACTGAAAGCAATATAAAATCTGTAACAGGAAATGACACTGAAGAACATTAACCGATCAGAAGCCAGTTAAGGTCTGATACCACGCTGCATCGCAGGTCTCTTCCCTCCTGCCGGGACATTTCTCACTGCCCCAGCACACTAATGAACCCTTACAAACGCACAAAGTTAGCTGCACACAGACGTGTTTTTATTACATCAGTGTCTGAACAGAGATAACCACAGAGACTGTACACAGAGTATCAGAGCTGAATTCTCAGAGGATTTCTACACCTCCAAGGCAAGCAGATGGTCTGCATTCTGCTTAAAGCTTAATAGCACAAGATTTACAGTATTCTGAATACAGGGAGTGGAACAGTTCGAAAAATAGTGTTATAACTGTAGAACCCAAAATCACAGAAATGGATTTAACTAGAACGGCACTCAGAGAGCTTACACCACCACCAAGGCCAACAGTCCACTGTTTTCTCCTTGATTAAATTCAAAACATTTTGAATTTTTTTTCTGCTGTAAATCTTCAGTAAACAAACATCACTTGAAGGGTTGGAATCTACTGAAATGCCTCCTGAATGCAAAGCCTGATGAGCCAAGGCAAGTAAAGAATAACGTGATATAATTTAATTAAAACACAACACAATTATGCCTTCTGGACATGTGCGTATATCTGCAGTACTATATTACAGACTTACTGTTATCTGGCAATAGGACAAAAACCCCATTAGCAGTGAATCCTTTAAGGAGAAAGGAGTGAGTGAGTGATGATGTCATGGTGCCAGTGGTGCCTTTTGAGCTGATAAACCACTGACCAACTGCGCTAGACCCACAGTCAAACTCCCAACAGTCTCCATCCAGACTTCTGATACTGACTCATTTACTCCACAACGAGAGACAGAGGGGCATTCAGACACCACTGCAACGTCTCTTCTGTGGCAGCAGAACTGTAAAAATGTGAGTCAATCTCAGAAACAGGGTCATTGTTGAGATATCTGACTGCCATTCACCCCTAGTGTACTCTTTTGAGCAGCTGGGTTGAATTATACACACATCGCTCTGTTGGAAAAATGGAGTTGATTCTATCTCTCAGTGCTAGTCAGAAGAGGAGTGTGATACCATTTATATACAGTTAACATAGAGCTTAACGAGGCTTCAGTAGTGCTGATAATGTAAACATGATGCAAAATGGCTGACAGGCATGATGTCTTGCATCTTTAAGAGCTGCCAAATTGGACCACCATTTCTTGTTCAACTTCGTTCACTGTACGACAGCTTAAAATGTAATTTCAAAGGACACCAATGACCTGGCTAAAATCACCCAAAATAGTACAAGGGATCCTGGTTAATACTGTTACCATGCTAGAAGTTGAGCCTGGTGTTGGAAGTCTTTGTACCACAATTTCTAAATCACCAATACAAATTTTGTATTAATAATAATCTAGAAAGTGCTACACTTTTAAAGTATTCTTGCTATTAAAAAAAATGCAGAGGTGCCAACATTCAAAGTCTCAAAATCAAAGATTTTCAGTGCAGTCAATTACATTACCAGCTCTAACAGTCTCAACACCCGGTAAAAATGTGAAGCTTTTGGAGAAACAGGAGTGAGGCTCGGGGTCTGGAGAGCAGCGGTGCTGAGGCCCAGTCTGGCTCTGAGATAAAGCAGGCCGGCGGGAACAGATAATTACACAGATAATGAGCTCTCTGGCAGCTGGGTCTCTGATTGATTTCAGAGTTGGAGGGGTACAAGAGTGCTAGGAGAACATACCAGTTCAGGCTCCAACATCCCCCTGCTGTGAAAGGTCATCTAATTACAGCCCAGACCAGACCTAACCGTCACTCACTCACACTGACAGAGTCAATGATTTCGTGAAGAAGGAGTGAAACTGGTGAGGAAAAGCATCGCAATGTGTATTTGACGATTTATGGTCGGGAAACATAAACGGCTTTGGTGGCGTGTACCACTGTGGTGTGTGGCTCTGCTTTGCCCTGACATCAATACAAACAGGTTTCAGGGCATCAGAAGGATCTTCAGATGTATTCAAAGGGTTTTGGCACAACAGAGGGTTTCAGAGCAGTGGTGGGGAGAGATGAGTAGATGAACGGTGGTGGAAATAGGCAGGAGCTGCTGTTTAAAGGCATTCATTATAGCCAATGTATCAGTTCATTAAAAGTAAACAATTTTACTGACCAACTGACAGATAAAAGTTGCATTGTTTCAGTAAATATGACTCTCTGCTACTCTTTCAGTAAAACAGTTTAATGCAGCAAAAGTGCCACCAACGTGCTTTAATCTAAAAGACATGAGAATGACAATTTCTGATCTCTGACTAGAAAACCCGAAGAAAACGCCCTTTCAACTCAGAGTTGCTACTCGGGAACTCAGGGCTCAACCAGGAACTCTCTTCAACCCCGAGTTCAGCAATGACATCAAAACAAAATAGATGCCTGCAGCAGAAACAGTAAACACTCCTTTTAAAGGAGTAGCACTCCTTTTAATGAGTTTAACTGTATATACTAACTAGTACTTGCTTTGGCTCAATCAACATACAGACATATTTGCTTGACAAATCTAACACACTGACTATATTGTTTCAGAGTTAGATAGCTAGATCGCTTCCAACAAACGATGAAAATAAAGGTGTCGACGTTTTCGCACCCTACTTGCAGCTGCAGCTTGAATGTAAGGTCGAATATGACTTGATTCCGAGCTCTAGCTTCCCACTAGCTTCTGAGATAAGCAGCATTACATCTTTCAATTCAGCAAAGCAACAGAGTGTCTTATGAAGCATTACCAGTGCTTAGGGATTGATTAGATAAACTTATCCTAACCTAACTACATTTTTAATTCTAATTTAAATCAGAATACCATGCCTTACTGTTAAATCCACCCCCTTGTTTGATGGACAGCCAAGCTCCTCCTACTGGTCTGAAAGACTACGGACGTGCAGGTCTTTCCGAATACTTTTCAGAAGCCTTTCTGGCAACACATAGTGTTTTTAATCAGTGAGCACATTGATTGGCTGTCTGATCACATAAATGTGTGAAACATAAGAAAGCATAATCTGCAAAGAATGTAGATCTTCTCGTCCATAAACATTTTTCCATTTACTAAAGCACTGATTCTGGTAGGTGGTGTAACTTTCTGAAATACAACCATAAAGTCTAAGATGGGACATTTTTTTTTTTTTCCAGTAATACAGAATTATCTGTTTTTCTGTTTTTGTGTGATGAGATCCTGGTATGGACAGCTATTTCCTTTTACACATATGCCGAATTGATCTTCAAGAGGAACTTTTTCACTGAAGGCATTCGATGATCAAAAGGACGTGGCTCCTCCTCGTCATCTTAAAACAGAGATTAAAACAATAAAACAATGACTTCATCTGCTCAACACACTGCAGCTCAGGCCAGATGATGTCTGTATGATGGCAGTGAAGATGTTATCTTGGCAATTCCTCAGAAAATGCATGCGTCCATTGCGCAAGTCACCACAGAGCCTGTTTATACTTTATGACGGCGATGAGGATGGAAACTCTAACAGATAACTTCAGCCTGGATATCCACACATGGCTACACAGCAAAGAAAAAGCAATATAGTGAAGACTCCAAGTGAATAAATGCATGGCAATGTGTAAATGAACACAAACCCAAGAAGTACATTTCTCTTCTTTCAAAAAGATTCAAAGTAGTTGATAGATGTGACAGGAAAAATTAGCAAGTAACTGATTATTAGTTCAAATGCAGTTTAGTACTAATAATTTCATTTCTCCTCCTTTAAACATTTTGAAATGTTTCATATTATTTCATAATACTTCTGTTCTGTTGTTGGTACTTTGTTAGCAAGAAAAAAAAAAAGCTGCTGAAAAAAAAACCACTGTTAAACCAGAAATGGGCGTTGACTTTGCCACATATATCTAAAGAATGTCATCTAGTCAGTCATGCAGAAAGCTTTAGTGTTGCCTCATTATTGCCGACTTCATATCTTGTAAATAAAATTGTGTGACATTGTAATTCATCTTCAAGGCCGTCTCCATTCCAGGCTCATCTTTAACAGGATATTTAACAGTGAATGAGCTGTAGGCATTTCTCTAGCACCGCTAGGATGAGTGCTAACTTGCGTACAGTCGCAAAAGAGTAGGAGTTTGTTTTCATTCTAAAGAGAAACGTCAAAGAAACAAGGAACGGAGGGCAGAACGGTAGTGTACAGTAACAACTGTGATGATGCAGGATGTCAGTAATTTTGTATGAACTGGAAACACTGATTCACTGCTCGGTCCTGAAAAGACAAACACGAAACAAGCACCAGAAATCTCATGCAAACATTACTAACGAGGAAAAGAAGGAAGCACAATCACAGGTAAAAAAAAAAAGTACCATTCTCACTACATCAAGGACTACAGTCAGGGTCAAACATTTAAAAAATATACAAATAAGTAATAGTCATGTTACTTTCTGAAGAAAGCAATAAAACACCTTGGGCATGCTGTTATTGGAAAATAATCAACGGTGGGGTGATGTGATGTGGCTGTTGTGTAGCAAAATTACTGTTACCATACCAACGTTGATCATTTTCCAATAATGGCACCTTTCAATCGCAAGTGTTTCATTCCTCCTGTACCACAGCAATTTCGCAATAATCACAACTTTTATTTCCCAAAGAATGACTTTTAATCCACTTACGGCTACACTGAATGTTGTGTAACGTCCACAGAAAAAGTTCCTGTTATCAATTTCAATATAGCAGCTATAAACAGTCGTCCCTTCACCAACCTCTTTCTCCATCTCTCGAAGTGCAAACTTCACAGTTCATCACAGTGGATCAGACACAGCAGTGCTGCTGGAGC
>JAOUQY010000004.1:4205013-4215911 GCA_028566355.1 Doras micropoeus | reverse complement strand
CTCTCCCCAGACAATTTGTGAAACAATTCTGCGATTGCCCACAAGGTGGCAGTGCAAGACTTAATTTCCAGGAAATTGGTTCCTATCCAACAGGACCAGGCTGATCCTCAGCCTCACCCTCAGCCCAAGCACCTTTATATAATCATGATGATTCAGCGCTGTAAGGTGCTCTGTGTGACAGGAACCTTTTTAGCACGAGGCGTTTGAGCTGGTACAGCACCGAGATCGGTTATCAGGCAGCTTTTTTTTCGGTCCGAGAATAAATCCTGCTAAACATTAAAGCAGACATCTTAGCTAAATAGGCAGTGCAGCTCCGACTGTAAGGCTGTAATCAAATGAAAAGCTCTCGGATCCCCCATGCGTCACGCAATCGTGTCTTTCCTGATACGGGAGATGTCTGTTATCTAGCTGTTTGTCTTACCGTTCTCACCTCCGTGCTGGTGGGTAGAGGGAGGGGGCTGCAGCTTGCTGACTGGCAACAATAGCTGATGAGGGTAGACCTGTAAGGGGGGGAAAAAAAAGGTCAGTGGCACATTAATGGAGCATGTAAACATCTTGTTATTGTGGAACTTAAACGGTTAATGTAAATGCAAGTTCAGCCACATAAGCGCACACGAGCAAACACAAAAAGGTTGATTTGCATTTTAAAAAACCCTGTGATGTAATAACCAGTGAAAAAATTCCTTGTGAAACGATATACACTCAGGGAACAGTGATAGGAAAGGAGCGATCGGAGGTAGCTGTGCTTTAAATCTTCACAAATTAGGAATAATTTTAGACCTGATTTATTTTGGGTTTATAAAATAAGTTCGCACGAAGGCTGTTTTGGCAGCTTAGTGACATCACAGACATGTCACACACTGATGTCATTTTCATTCAGTACAAAGCATTAGCGTTCGATCTGACGTGCTGTACTACACACCAGGGGCGGCAGGATTCATCGATTCACGTTAATCAGTGTTCTTGGGATAAAATGTGATTCACAATGTGATTGCTGATTAAAAAAAATGTGCACTGGAGATTATTTAGGATAGATCTGTAAAATCCGATTTATTTCGACATAATTTATTACTAGATGCATGCCCTTTGTGTTTATTATTCAGAAACGGCCAATCATTTTTTTAATTTAGATTCCTCTTCATCTCTTCATCTCCATTACTGTCATCAGGCGAAGTCTCTCGGGCAGATCAGGCGAGAGTTAGAGGAGCGCCCGGGTGAGTCACAGATTATAATTTAGAAGGAAGCGGTATTAGTATCATTTTGTTTTGCGTCACATCATATCACGCTGAAGCAAATCGTGTTGCATCACAACAGGATGTATGGTCTGATTTTGCATTAGTAATCCTTTCATAAGTACAAAGCACCTTTAAATGTATCGGATGCTTGGCAACACAACACAACACAACACAACACATCAGGACATCCCTGTTAGACGCACAGCACTATTTTTGTGATGCTGCCAAGAAATACATAAGAGGAGTGCTAACCTGTGGCATAGGACAGGTCAAACTGGCCAGGTACAAGTGGGTAGCCCAGGTGGTGGTGAGACTGCATGATTCTCTGCGAGGGAGACGAACGAGGTCGGTCCATTTCTCGCTCTCTTTCTCTCTCTCGCTCCCGCTCTCTTTCTCTCTCTGCCGCGCCTCGCTCCCGCTCGTGTGACACCTTCTCACTGACCGTGGGCGATTTGCTCTTGTACTGGTTGGCGTGTTGGTGCAGGATGTCCAGGGCTTTGGCCTCAGAGGATGACTTGCTGCTGACTGTAGGGCTGGAGCGAGATTTCTCACCTTCCTCACCTCCACCCATTTTACCACCATAAGGTGAGAAAGGGTAACCGGCAGGTAGATAGGAACCTGAATGGGAAAAAAACATAATGTTTGGATTACAAAGGGGACTTAGATGTGCTCTTGGTTTTACTCTCAAAATCCAAAGCAGCACAACAACAAAAAGAAAATACAAAGTGAGCCTGGCACAAGAGCGGACATAAAAAGCCACAAGAATCATGCTTTCAAATGTTAATAGCTTTGCTTACACACTTCTTGTTTGTAAACAATAAAATGAAAACCATCTCATAATTTGGCATGGGAAGAATGAAGAAAGTTTCTATCGGCTTTGAGTTATAAACACAAGCTGAATTACTGTCAATAAATAATAAAGTCAGTGGAAAACAATTCACAGTATGTGGCTTCAATCCAGTGGCTAATAAATGTGTTGCTATAAAGCTATTTTTGCTGGCTTGCATTCACACCCTGCTCTGCTGCCAAATGCTTTGCAGTGCAGAAATATAGGAGAGAAAAAAACCTTGGGGTTTCTTGCTACAGCATGAGAAATAGCAGTTAGATGATGATTAGTCTTTGGCCTTATGAGCACTGATGGTGTGCAATGCTCGCTATCTTAAGTATGGCATTTTTCTAGCTGCTTTATCTTAATTTAGATAAATGTGCATGCATCATGGCCCTAATAACTACTGCATACCTGGGTAGTTCTGCATCATGACTGAGGGCATTCCTCTGTATCCAGGATGGTTGGGGTCATACCCTTGCCCATAGGGATATCCATGCATGTAGTGCATGTAGGGTTGTTGCTGGGCCAGTGCAGAGGAGAAAGGCATGTGAGCATTCGACCGATGGTCTTTTGCACTTCTGTAGTCCTCAGAGGCAGGAATGGACGAACGATCAGCACTCTCCTTGCTCTCCTCTCTGGCGCTCGACTCCTTAGTCCGTGATCTTTCGTCTTTGCTCTTCCTCTCTCGGTCACGGTCTCGCTCCTCTTCGACCTGCCTCTGGGTCTCAGGGTACTGGTAAACATAGTCACACATTTCCGTGAGCTAATTCCTAGTAAATTCAAAATGTATTATAAATTAAGCAGTAAAATACTCCTTACCTGTCTGTACCATACAGACTGCTCCATGCCAGGCCTGGCTGACTCCACTCCCGGTTTATTGGAGTCTTCTTTGCCATGATGGCCACCTTCGCTGAGCTTCACCTTTAAGCCTTCAGCCTGCTGGGGTTGGAGCTTAGCCTCCTCCCCTTTGGGGATGATGACAGATTTGGCTGGCTCAGAAGAAGAGTCCCTCTGCTTGCTGGGTGCCTGCGGCTTCCCCAGGTCAGACAGACTGGGGGCTTTTGTAAGTCCAGGGGGAACAGGACCCTTTTGTTTCCAGTCGTCCTTCATGGAGACTTCTCTCTCTTTCATGCCTGCTTCAGTCTTAGCTGCTCTGTGCTGCTCTGCCATCAGTCTCTGCCTCTCTTCATACTGCTGCCTGTAGGCTGGATTAGTGTTCATGAGATGGTTGTGATACACCTGGTCTGGGTACCCATAGGGGGGAACGTAGTATTGGCCATAGTAAAGAGGCTGCATGTACATGTTGGACCTTTGCTGGATGACTGAGGCTTGCTGCTGCTGCTGCTGCTGCTGCTGCTGCGGCGGCGGCGGTGGCTGCGGCGGCTGGTTGGAGGCAGTGTCTGCTTTGCGTTCCTCCTGAACCTCTAGCTTTGCCTTGTCTTCGCCCAACTCTTGTTCTTCCTCTTTCTTTACCTTTACAGTTTGGCTGTCTGGCATTGGACCACCAGTACTAGCACCACCAGGGCTAGGGTGAGTGTAGTTGGGAGAGTAGTAATTGTCATAATTAGCATAATAAGGTGACTCTTTAGTGGTTGCCTGAGATGGAAAGAGTGCCTTTTTGGCTCCTTCCCTCGCAGGCTGATCCTCTACCTTGGTCTTTACACCCTCCACTTTTCCCTCACCATCCTCTCCGGCATCAGAGATATCCGAATACGCGGGGCTGTTTGTCTTCACTGAAGAGTTATCAGCCCCATTCTGAGTAACAACATGGAGAGGAGTGAGAGGCTGTCCACTACTGTCCATACGACTGGCCACGCCAATTGATGGACTGGGAGCGTTGTCTGTAAAGCTGTAAATCTTGTCTGCTTCAGCCTTCATGCTAGCTAAGCGACTCTGATGTAGATCTGAAGAACCATTTAGATGGCCTTCACTTCTGCTCCCAGGGTCCGAGGACTCGGAGTAGGGACTCTTCCCACCTTCAGGTTTCCCACTTTTACCTGAAGGCTTGGGGCTGTCTCCCTCTTTACCAGACTCCTTCTTTTTCTTGTCCTTTTTCTTTTTGTCCTTGGAGCTCCCAAGAACCTGGTTCATTGGGGATGAGTCTCCAGGCACACATGGTTTCGGCTGAATGCCTTTAAGCTGGGGACTTTTGGGAATGCCTTGAATCATGGAACTCATTCCTGGGGGATGGTTGGGACTCCCCGAGCTGAATGGCGCTGACTGTAGAGAGTACATCTGCTGTGAAGGCATGCCAGGAGCCATTGGCCTGGAGGGTTTCATGTTCTTCTGGGCCAACTTATCAGGCTTGGTACCGGACTTTTTAGACTTCTTGTCTTCCATGCCATCATTACTGGCATCGTCAGTGAGAGAAGGCCCATCCTCACAGCCATCCATGGGAATGCCACAAGCCTCTGCATCCGTTTCTCCATTTTTCTTCTTAGGCTTGGAACCAAATTTCCCTGGGGAAGGAGACAAACTGTGTGCGTCAAATCCTCTTCCCTTTGGCGTGACTGAGCGTGCTGGCGAAAGTGACCCTTTCTGGGAAACCGAGGCCCCATTACAACTCCCTGGCTCAGGGTGGAGAGAGGACTCTTCACCATACTCACTGTCCCCATCCATGTCCAGCTTAATATCTTCGTCATTATGAGCACGAGCCTGATGATACTTCAGGCCATTGATGTGCTTGTACTTCTTGTTGCAGTTGGGGTATGGGCAGTCTATAAGTACTGGCGAGGGGCAATTGCGGTCTAGGGGAGGCGGAAGACACTCAGTCTTGATGGTGGGGAGCGAGAGACTGGAAGAGGTAACTACACTGTTAGCGTTAGTGCGCATACGTTTGTTGCCTTTAGTGTCCTCAGAGCTGGAGTTGGGTTCCATGTCAGAAACAGGCTTGTTCTTCCGCTTGCTGGCTGACGAGGGGCTGGCTTTGACATCCTCCGTGTTGCTATTGGGCGGAGTCCTTCTCTCAGAGGAGTTCTGACTGCCACGTCGAGCCTTGCTGTTGGAGGCAGCTCTGGTCTTGCTACTATTGCTGCCCTTGTTGTCGGAGGAGTTGCTGTTCTCATTAACTGGGGTGTTGCTGTTGGGACGCATTCTCTTACCTCGACCACGCCCAGGCCTGATCTCCAAGTCACTTGTGGGGGATTCACAGAACCTAGAATATCGAGTTGTAAAAGTTATAAGCTGTAAAATGTGGAAAAGAGGTCAATTTAATGTTAAACTGTCAAATTAATTTCACATTATAGCAGAGCAACAATAAGGCAACAAACCTTAAAACCTCTAAAACCTGACTGCCCATGTTCTATGCATGTACATAAGTATAAATGATGGGTATTTTGTTATAAGATACAGTTTAAGGCCAGGGTTTTACACGTTCATTTTTTGTTAGGCAATGAAAAAAAAATGTTTCCGCGCCTGTTTTATGCATTTTGACAACTTGGAGCAAAGCTTGTTCAAATGAATAAATCATCATAAACCACTTTGATGTCAAGCAATTACTGAGTACACCATCAACACGATGTTAATGTGCCTCATCACTGAAGGGTGAAAACAGATTGGTGACATATTTGGATTGCTGTCTCCTGCTGGAGAGTGTGTGCCTATTCTTATCCTTTCCTGCTAGTCTCTAAGCAGAGCGTCTGGCCTCCTCCCTGAGGCTTAAGATGAAGCGTGTGGGATACACCTGGCTTACTCTGGCTCCGGAGAGAGGAGAAACCCGTGTGTAAGAAGAGATGACAGACAGGCACAGGTTGTGCTTTTCAGAGCTGATTGGGAGTGGTGCAGCAAATCCATGGATCTAGTCAGACTCCACTGCAGCTCACATCACAGTCAGCTCGGATTAACCGGAGGTTGGGTGGATGGATTCAATGAACTAAATTTGTATTTTAAAGAATGTACCTATTTAGAGCGTTAACTACAGTCTCTGTACGTATGTAGTCAACCATCAAAGACTGCAGATACCGTGGTGCTTTAAAAGGTTTTTCTAAACACATATTTTCATACAAATACTCACTGTACATACCTCGGGGGAGCCCAGTCGTGGCGCGTACAGTCCAACAGCGTTCCAACATATGTTTTGTTCCGCCATGTCACATTAACCACCAGCATCCCTGCAAATGATGAGAGAAGATGCTCGTTATAGTAGGAGAATAATTCTCCCAGCCTCTCATCATCCCTACGAAGACCCGATGCCACAACGGTTACAGCAGAATTCCAACCAGCTCCAACCTTCTGACTCATTCATGAGCAGCCACTCTTACCTCTCTCTGTATTCCCTGCACATCTGTTACAGATGTGCTGTTCCCATTTAAACAGATCAAATAGAGGTTTCTGAGGGCTGCACTTTCAAAGAGACCTTTTTTTTTATGGCCTGCTTCATGATTACAGCAGGCTGAGAGCAGCAAGGTGCAGAGTGAGTCATTTCTGAGGGAGCACTGGTTGATGGTGTCCTACATCTGACTTTGCAGCAGTGAGCAGCCCTGCTTCTGCTAGAACTGTGGTTATGGTGAGGAAAAACAGCCGAGGTGAACAAAAGGACAGGATCCAATAGATGGGATTGTTTGGAGGAGACAAGTGTTACTATGATTATTACCGCTTTAACGGAAGCGCACAATCAGCTTGGCTGACGTTATATTTATGCACCGTTAGCTATTCGGATAACTCCGTGACTGAAAATGTTGTCTCAGGGATTCTACTGTGGTGAGAGGGTTAGCATGTAACGGTTAATATATTACATTTGGCAAAGCCCCAAGGATACATTTTTCATGCTAGTACTCTAAGTGAAATTCACATTTAGTCACCACCTATTTAATTTTGCACAAGGAAAGACGGGATGAAAGGTTTATATAAAAGTCAGAGAGATGAAATCCAGCAGATGAGCAAGTTACTCATATTAAATCATGCACAGACATTTTCCTCGCTTTACACGCAATCCAAGCTCCACTAGCTGCCAAATGTACCAACATGCAGTCATTCCTGGCTAATGCTGATAAACACCCTGCAATAATGTCATAATAAGTAAAACATACCGTGTGTAACCTTCTTCCCACCCGCCTTATGTCACACACAGATTTCCAGACTGCAAAAGCTGTGCTTACTGCCGCTCCTTTGAAAAATGTCAGTGGGGGTCAGTGGAGGAGCACATTAGCAGTGGCCCCCTGGTCTTTTTCACTGAGTCATTAGCTTTCCTCCGGCCACCTGTCTGTGCCCCAGGGTGGACTCAGGGTGAATAGCCAATTGTTTCACCTCTTGTGCCCTTCAAAGGCCTTGGCGGAAGAAAGGGAAACTTGGCGTGTGCCCTTCTGGACTCGTACACTCCATTAATAAATACCTCTGAAGCAGTTAAGCACATGAGCTCTGGTCCTTCACGGACCAGTGGCTCTGCAGTGCATCGCTGGGACTGTTCACAGCCAAGCTTGCTCTAGAATCCACTATTCTCTCACCTAAACAAAGTGGTCTGCCTGCGGTCTAAAGTCAGGCGTAACAATATCTATGGCTTAGCCATAGGATTTATGGTTTTTACACCCATGCGATGGTAATACAGAGGATACACTCAGTGGATATTTACTGAAAGGGAAAGAATTTGCAATGTGAAAGATGTACATTTTCTTGGTAGTTACTCGTTTCATGCCAACTTTATCTACCTATGACCTCTGACCTATGAAACCACAGGGGTAAGTTTTGTGAGCCACTAAAATTCAAGTTTCCTGGACCATGGTCTCCTGGGACAATAAAATGGGAGAAGTTGCTTATTATTAAGCAGTAGTCATGCCAAACATTTGCCTTACTGTTTTCCAACTACTGAAAATCTAGCCACTCTATTCACAGACAAGTTTTTGTAATAAAATTCTGTTTTTTTCCCCAATGGTCTGCCAAGCCTTTCTTCTTAGAAATGATGGCAAGCAATTAATCACGCTTAACACACCTGATCGGCAAATAAACTCTACGGCTATTCAGTGAAGGCCTCGAAGAAAGGAAACTGTGGTTTGTTTTATTGTAGAGACACTAGGATTTTGTGCACATTTGGCTGCTGAATAATAACAAACCCTGGAGCTCAAAGTAGGAATGAAAAAAGAAAAGAAAAAAAAGAAAAAGACAAACTGAATTATTAACCAAGAAACAGTGAGGCATAGTGATGAAGCTTAAGTGGCTGTAAGAACTGCAGGGAAAGGCACATTGTGTAAAGCCGGGACTGACATCAGTATACTGGCGTAAGAAATCCTG
Organism: Doras micropoeus; assembly: GCA_028566355.1. Classification (NCBI taxonomy): domain Eukaryota; kingdom Metazoa; phylum Chordata; class Actinopteri; order Siluriformes; family Doradidae; genus Doras; species Doras micropoeus. The sequence goes on along the minus strand of JAOUQY010000004.1, from coordinate 4,207,625 downwards.
GCGAGTCTGTATTCCCTGGCACCGAGATGTTTCTGGGCTCCTCTTCAAGAGCAATAAAGTTTGTAAAGATTTAGGGTTGACAATTGGAGGCATCAGCATGCAGGCCTTCCATTGGTGGATGAGACATCAGCATGACCCTTACGTGCCTCCAGCTTCCTGCCAAGGGGATTTGTGTCAGGGTGATGGCTTGAAGCACTGCCCCGATCTGTCTCTCCGTGTTCCATCAGGAGCTGAAAGCCATCTAACCTGGAGTTCCCTTTATTTCATAAACACGAGTGAGTCAGTGAAGAGTAAATTGACGCAGCTAATCTATTAATCCAGGAGGTATTCAGGGAAAATGTTAAGACGTGGGAACGGAGTCTTCTTTTTCATACGGTATTAGCGATGATGTCGTTCTTCGTGATGTAGACGAGCCGAAGAGTGTCTTTCTTCATCGTGTGTGCATTAAACACGCTTACTTTTAAGCCTTGGAGATTTGGACTGCGCTGCACTTCATTACTAAAAGCATTCAGAATCACATTCATAAACAATCTAGTTTACACATTTCATCTTTCTAATGTTTCCTTCACAGGATATTTATCCACACTTCTCATTGTAGCACATTTATAAATGTACCCAAGAGCTGGTCTGCATTTCCACCCTGAAATCAGCCAGGTCTGCCGATAACTACACAAGCACACGTGGGGGCCGTGGTTAGGTGGCCACAAGCTTCTGGGTGTACGGTGTACAATTAGGTTTCTTAATGAACAAGCCATTAGCGACAGTGATGAAGAAAAACTCCCCGAGACAACCCAATGAATACATCTTCAAAGGAACAAGATTCAAAATGGAACGCGTCCTGTTTCAGTATGAAATATGATATTCTTCTTGAGTAGGAATATAAACTGTTATAGTATAGAAATGTAGAAGAGTAATGACAATACCAAGTGTACATACTGTAAATAAGAGTGAGAATGAGCACACAACAAACAATCTTTATGATTACAGAAAGGGTGCACAAACGCAATGAAATGCAAAATATGGACATATCAACAAATAAATCGCGAGACTCTAAAGATAAACTCGTGTTTAATCTTCTGAAAGCCGTCTATTTTCAAAAGCAATGCCCAGAAACAAGCACAGGACTGTTAGCTCCTGGCGGGGCTGACATTTACAGAACCAGCTCTGGAAACACCAAGACACAAGATCGTCAGTGATGTGGGCAGACACACAGCGAGTCCTTAAAGGAACCGAGTACGATGGTAAGCCATATCAAAGAGCTCGAACGACACCCTGCCACCGGATCTCGCTGCTCCACTTTCCACCCACACACAGTGTCGTGGAGATACAGATCTGCCCGCTTCCGCAACGAGGGGAAAAAAACCCCACAAACTTCAAACGCACAGAGGCATCCTGGTGGACTCGCCGCTGGCTCAGCTGGAGAAAGACGATCAAATGGAGCACATGCCGAGCAGACGGCCTCCTCCTTCTCCGGCATGTTTTCCAGAGGAGGAACAGATGAGAAGAGGCTGGAAGCAGCAGGCCATAACTACCTCCCTCAAGCAGACTAAAGCAGGTGGAGACCTTCAAGTGCCCGTACACACCCGGGGCTGGGAATGCGTATGACCTTCTTTTGTGTCCCTCCTGAAATTTAGTGAGGCAGGCTAGTGAATACAGGCATACATTCTAGACTGAGGGCTGAAAAAAAAACCAAAACAAAGAGTTGCTGGCTGAATCAGAGGCAGTGTGCCTATGACGGCAGGGTGAAGCAAATACTTAAGGGAGGTGTGCACTGTGAATGCTGATGAGGCTCCTTTATAAGAGCTGAAGCTCACTGAATACCAGTGGGCAATTTGGGGGTGACTCATTTAAAGTGTGTGCTCAACATCAAGAACAGGCCTACATCTTGTTATACTGCTGTAGATCTGGAGCTTTGATGCTGAAAGATGAAAAGCAAAACACAAAATGCAGAACTCCGCTGCCAAGAATGACTGAACATCCTAATTACATGTCATAATTAAAAACAGGAGATGCTTCTCATTTGTAGTTATAATCTCAACACTGGTCAGGAACGGACACCGGGCAAGTAAAACCTCCAGAACGGAGAACATGTTAGCAGTACAGTAGAGATGCATAGATACCAATACTGGCATTAGGGATCGATCCGAGATGATACGCTGCATGACACTATGTAACCTAGTGCAGACAGATCATCAAAAAAAACCAATAGATTAATTGGTATCCTGTTAGGAAAATGGACTTCCGGTATGGAATGCTTGTTTGTGTTCGGATGCACCGACTGTTTAGCCTCTATAGGCCACAGTAGATCCCACCTATAGATTAGACACCTAACCTTAAAAAAAAAAGACTACAACCAATCTTACCTAACGCACCTTCAAATTCTTTCCTCGCGTATCCGAGCATATGCAACAGAGGCAGCATGGGGCCTGATCCCCAAACCTTCAGAACAGTAATCCAGAGACTTAACCACTGAGCCACCACTGCAACAAGCTCTGGCACTAATGAACAGCTGACGAAATGAAATGATAGCAATCGAAACAACTGCAAACTCTCTGGAAAATATGCTTGGAACTAAAAGAGGTACTACAGGGGTTAGACAATGAAACTGAAAC
>JAOUQY010000004.1:2276647-2287523 GCA_028566355.1 Doras micropoeus | reverse complement strand
CACCATACTAATAAATTATTGTGGTCTAAAATGACAGGTGTTTCAGTTTCATTGTCTAACCCCTGTGTATATATAACTATATATGACTAAAAGTGTTCAATGTGTGGCAGACTGTGAAAAACTGTCGTATGTGGCTGCAAACAATACTGCGTTTTCTACATGCAACACACCTCGACACCTTGACGTTAGAAAAGCAAAAGGATAAGATGTTTTTATAAACTCTCTTACAGATACTTTAGGTCTGTGGTGTCCAGTCTTATCCACGAAGGGCCGGTGTGGGTGCAGGTTTTCTTTCCAACCAAGCAGAAGCCACGCCTCATTCCACCTGTTTTTAATCAGTGGATTTTGGCTTTCAGTAGTGCTAGGTTGGAAAGAAAACCTGCACCCACACCGGCCCTTCGTGGATAAGACTGGACACCACTGCTTTAGGTAGTTTAACAAACATGGCTGTAAGTAGGTAGTTCTGATTTATTGCCATTCCAGCACATTTAGGCTGTATATGCAGAGGCATTTGCATTTATGGCACTTGGCAGACGCCCTTATCCAGAGTGACTTCCGTTTATCTCATTTATACACCTGAGCAGTTGAGGGTTAAGGGCCATTCTCAGGGGCCCAACAGTGGCAGCTTGGTGGTGCTGAGGCTTGAACCCCCAACCTTCTGTTCAGTAACCCAACACCTTAACCACTGAGCCACCGCTGCTGGCATTATTTTTCTAGTTGAGTATAAAGTAAAGGGTGGATTTACATCTTAAATTTGACCTTTTAACTTTGGATAATCTAGGAAGTCCAGAGTCTTCTTGGGTGACACATTAAATTGTGATTGAATCAGTATATAAAAAAAGAAGTGTATTTTAGATAATCAGTGTGCTGGAGCCCTTCAGTGGAATCAGAATTAAATCTCCTTTTTCACTTATGGGGACATTTAAAAAAAAAAAAAACATACTGTATATAGTAGAAAAGGTCATAATTTGTGAAGAAAAGTCAAGAGTTTTCCAGGCTGCCACACACGGTATAGCGTATACTTCATTAGAAGCGCACTGACAGTTTGAGTTTATCCACCAGTCTGTTGGCAGTTTGCTACAGTAATAGGGCAAATCAAAAGTTCGGTAAATTGGTGGTGTTATTTCAGGATGTACTAAATCCAGGCTTTCGCAGTTTAGCACAGACGTGCGGGAATGCGGCTCTGCTCCGCGTCTACAGCAGGATGCAGTTTTACCTTACAGAGTGATCTCCTAACCTCTAAGCAAATCTCGAGCACGGTGTCTGTGAGGCTTTATAAAGTAATGATATGGATTATCAGCACCACTTTGCTGTGAGTGGAGACCGGTGGTCTTAGAAGGCATCGTGTGCTCAAATCATCAGTGGTCTATTTTCTCTTAGCTCTAGTAGTGATCCGGAAATATAAAGGTAGCCGCGTGGGACGGCTACAAATATGGTAGCGGTGATCCCAAACAGTCCATGAAACCAATGATGCCAATGGACAGAGAAGCTCACTCGCAATGACTGATGATGTAAGAAGAACCGAGCATAACTATAAGTCATGTCCTTTAACTGCAGCTCTATCGCCAGAGGATCTTCATTGTATCATATGGATATGGATATGAAGAACGAATGGTATCACAGATTTTAGAATTTAGGTTTTGTTAGGATCTTGTACAGTGTGGAAAATGACAGTCTTTAAGTCTTTAAGCTGCCTGTTTATGCATCCAAACGGAAGTCCGCCTACAATATGGCTGCTTCGGGTCCAGCAAATATCACTGCATTTTCTAATAAAAATTTCAGAAGAAGTAGAAATTGAGCAGCGCGACATGTCCGCGTTTCCTGCAATCTCATACCGTGCGCGCACACTTTTCTTAAGTGACCTTAAAGCAGTGGCCTTTTCAGCGTTCTCCCCGACAGCACTCCTAACTATTGGGAATGTTCTAATGGGGAGACCGAGCATGAAGGTTCCTGCAGCAGCAGCAGAATGCCACCGCCAGCGCCCAAGCCGAGGCAGTAATTGGTTCTGAGTAATTCTATCAGATTAGTATTAATAACCTGTCGCTGCAGCGATCGAGATGACCTGCTCAGGCTCTCTGGCTTCTCAGAAACTTGCGTGAAGGTCAACTGTCAATCATGTTCCACAATATGATAATAAGTCTCTAAGGCCAAAATGAGGATGCCATTAGCCGTGGCAGAAACGGTTTAAATTAGAAGCTGTCATAACTCGAGGGTAGAACGTTGTCGGGCCGAGCAAAATGGAGGTCGTGAGGAAAGAGTTCACATCAGCCAAACGCTGTGAGAAACGTGTGTGTGCTTTCTCACAGCCTGCATCTGGCTACCATTAAGTGTTAAACTGCTGCTCCCACGCCGGCCGTCGTGATATGACGTGTATCCTGGTCAGACCGAGAGAAATATATTTGCTTGTTAACGATCTGAACTATACTCGGTGCTTCTAACCCTACGCTTCATTTGGAAGGTGGGAAACGTCTTAATGAATTAGTCAAACTGGTGGGCTTGTTTCAGAGCTCTCCTGATGAAGCCTTTCTGGCATTTGGTAAGGACTGAACCAGGTGCAAGAGAAGGTTAAAGCTTCACTTCAGGAATGCATGTGTGAGCCTATGTAATGTGTAAAAATCCGACGAACAGGGAATCTTTAGGGCAATGTGCTACAAAAGCGTTACAGGCCAAGAAAAGATGTACATTTGGAACCCGATGAGTGATCTGTGCATGACTGTGCTCCCCTGATCGCTCTCACAAGGCCTGAACTGCAGGGGAGCCATTACATGCACATCTTTCTGATCTCATTACTGTAGCAAGCAGACTGCAGTTTCCATGATGCAGAAACACCATGGGGTTCAAAAGCACTGCTCCGTGCGCTCGCCTCATGAGGAGGAGCATTAATGGCCTGTTAGATCTCTTCAGTCTCCTTTCAGTCGAACTGCAATGCTGTACTGTCTTCTGGAGTATCACGAGCTGTGCTTGAGACTGGTTTTATTTATTTATTTATTTTTTTAATCCAACACCTGCGAGTCAAACTTACTTTTGTTTGCATTTATCCACGAAGGGAAGAAAATTAACTGGGCAAAAAGCCAGTTCACTTCAGTGTGAAATAAAGGAATTGCTTCCCTGGAACAGAAGCTAATTTCACTTTGTGTACTACAACTTTGGAAATGTGAGCCCATAGTAAACAACGAAGTAAGGCCTGTGGTCTCTTCTTTCTTCTTTTTTCCCCTGAAGTAGAGGAGCATGCACCAGTTACTCTTCTCGTCCAGCGGCTTTCATTTCTAACCTGCATGAAATTAAAAACATGTCGTACCCGATATCGGGATTCTGCTTACAATTCGCACTGCTATCATCTTACTCTGTTTCCTGGTAAGCTGTGAGAGCTCTGTACCTCTCCAGGCGCTTTCACACTCGGTCCAAATACTTGAATCTGCTCTCAGGATGGATTCTGGCAACAGGGGGCGCATCTGAAGAACGTCTTTTGTGGATCAATGGAGCAATTCTATACAGGGCATTTGAGGTTTGCAAACAGCAGGCATCGGGAACATTCACTTGCTGTATATTTTTCCTCAAGCAGTGAAGAACAGCACTGTTTAGAAGCATGGTTGAATATCATTATGCAAGAATACCTGCAAAACACGAGCAGTTGTTGTTTAAGAAACTGTTAGTTGTAGTGATGCTGACTGTGCAAGCGCTCACACCACAAATGTATCAATAACATTACCATAACAACCCTCTTCCTGGCATTACTAAACTAACATGATGTAACGTGACGAGCTGAACCAATCACAGAAACAGCTTCCTTACCTAATGCAGGCTGCAGCGGGGTTTGATTGAAGAGAGCCGTTATACCACCAGACTGTGTGTGTTTTTACATAGTTGATCAGCACCGTGATATTAATACCATGAAATACCATGAAAACCATAATCAACCGTACCACCCCTAATCCAGATCAGCTAATTTCTCTCCTCTGCATTATTGGTATGGCGTGTGTTTATTCACATGCAAACGCAGAGGAGTATGGTGAAGCATCAGGTACCCACAGCGTTCAAGTAATAAAGCTGCTGAATCGGTCGGTCTCCCTGGCCGGGCCCTGCTGCCCCACGCTGCCTGTCATCACTCTAAATTACATCGTCTTCCAAAATTTACTGTCCAGTCAGGAGACCGCCCTCTCCCCATGAGACCAGGATGTAAGCCTGACGAGAGAAAGTCCAACTGGAGCCTGTGTAGGAACAGATCTGAGCTCCTTTTCTCTATCATGATACTCCAACATGTCTGAACTGTACCTGTATACAAGCCCGATTTGACTGGCTCTGACATTTTTTTTTCATGATGACCAAGCTTCAACACGTGATCTCGCAGGCATAACGGTCCAACATCTGTAGCTGCTTAAGTACAACACGCAGGAGACCCACTTGAGCCCTGGCTCAAGTCACAAATTGAACCTTGGTGTAAATAAAACTAACATGTACTCGACACAGTTGTTCTCTTTCCAAGCAAAACCTTTATTGAGCTGACACAGTTCAAAACCGCGTGCTGTATTCTACACGAAGAAGGATTGGGAGAGAGAGAGAGAGAGAGAGAAAACTGTTAGATCCATGGTAAACCCACATAGCTGTGGCCTTGGATATGAACGCTTCTTCAAAAAGAAAAACACTGGGAAACCTCTGTACTGAATAAAAGGGTAGGAAATGGATAGGGTTATTTCTGCACGACTGCTTTGTCTGATTACGTGGGGATTTCTTGTCAGTTTTACAGAAGGTCTTCTGGCCTTTTTATAAGAAGATGTCTATATCACGATTAAAGTGGACCTATTATATCCATTTTCCATAGGTTTATACAGTTCCCTGGGGTCTTAATGAAATGTCTGTGGCACCCTTTGGTTAAAATACCACAATGATCAAATACACTGAAGTACCAGAAAAACTGGTATAGCAGTTAATCCTTGGTAGGTCTTCCACGGGATCTCGGAGGGAGCGTAACGTTGCACAGTCCTCACGCTGATGTTTGTTGAGGCCCCAGCGTTGCATTCCGATGTTACTTGAGGCAGTGTTGTACGCCTATCACGTGAAACAATTCTTGCCTGCCGATGCTGCTCACGTTCACGCAGAGTCTTTTTACGGCCATGCTGCTTCCAGAATAGTCGCGGTACACCCTTGAAAGATCATATGTGAAAATCTAAACTTTGCTTCTACCTCCGAAATGCTACGACCCATCTCAATGATGTGCACAGGTGGCGTTTCTATGTAATATGCATAGGCTCCGGTACCAGTTTTTCTGGTACTTCAGTGTACCATAGCTGTCTTTTCACCCTGTCTAAAACAGCTCTTTCCAAACCCATGGTTTCAGTGCCTGTTAATGATAATAAGCCACTGCTTGCCCCGCCCCTTCTGCCGCAGGGTCTGCCTATAGGCGCATTACAGGCCGTTTTATCTGGATTAAAAGTGCTACAACGTTTACATTTCTCACCTGATTTTAATGAGTCGTTTTTATATTCAAGGGTTTATAATTACATTATAGACAAAAAAGTCTTTAGTTTCTTTCAATCTTGATAGGCTATAATCACTGCTAGACGCCTGAGGAGTGTGTTTAAGCTTACACATGAACTGAATTACATTCAAGTACACAAATGTTAGAAGTAACTGTAAAAATGTATGTTTTTTTACTCCCACGTTGACTCGGGTTATAAAAGCAGTTAGGCACAAAGCATACAGAACATGGGTGGAGATACTCATGAGATATTCAGGTGGGGTGATCAATCCGATCAGTTGTTTATGACCTAACATGCTACTCAGATTCTGAATGGATTGATGGATTAATCCCATGTTTTGAGTCCCAACCCTACAAAAAGTGCACTTTTCATAATATGTCTCCTTTAAGACACATAACAGACCTGTAAAAGGTGTCGCTGTTGTGTAGCTTTGTTTTGTGAACTCAGAGCCAGTGTCTTACCTCGGGTTAAAGAGTTCTGGAGCGGATGTAAATCAGCAGACGGCTTTACTTCTCTTAAACGTTCCTTAGGGGAGAAATAAAAAGCAAGAAAGGAGGAAAAATATGATTACTTCTACGGTTTAGAGATTATGGACATATGGACATCGCTGAGCACCAGAGGGAGTTGAGTAAATTTTTCCTTCTCCAGTTTGGCTACAGGAATTAACATTGTTTTCAGCAGGGAGGCAAAGTGTGATTGCAGCAAGAACAAAAAGAGGAAATGTGCCTTTTACAGCTCATGAATCTTTTGGAGGTCGACTCTCTCTTTTTGAGTTTTTATGGGTTGGCTTTTTCTGTCCTGGCTCTAAGGAAACGCTTCATTAAATAGGAATGCCCATATTTTTTTTTTTTTTCCGCTTTTTATTTTTTAATACAGGGCAAACTGTAGCAAGAGCGAAAAGCCAGATTTCCTCCTGGCTCGGGTTCGCCGGTCATGCTGGCTTCATTAGACCACAAGACTACAGTGGGACGATAGAGCATGAGAATGTTCCTGAATACTGCTGCGATTCAGGATCAGGCAGGAGGAAGGCTGGAGGTTAAAGGAAAAGAAAGAGAAACAACGGTTAGAGCGAGTGCTGAAATGATGAAGCAGAAGAGCAGGACAAGGAAAGCAGACGGAGAACAGGAATGATGCACATCATTACTTTCTGTGGACTAAAGGAAAAAAAAAGGGACAGGAAGTAATCTACTGAATCGCTTTACAGGAAACGAGATGCTTGGTCAAACCCATGAAGGCTCACAGGTTTCAAAGCATGCCACGGTTTAGAATAAAGTTTTGCCACCCCAACTTTGACCTCTAATCACATTTCCAGGAGGTTTAAAAAATGCAGATTTAATGAATCATACAGAGAACCGCCAACGTTTCTAACAACACCGCTTCTCCAGCAGGCAAAAAAAATATACAAATTCTTAACCATAAATCCCCCTAGCATACATCTGCAGACAGAACAGCTCCATGATTGCAACAGAAATGATAAAACATATATCGAACCCATGTGTAACTGCAGAACGGTTTGGATTTCTAAACGCCCAGCTGGGTGTATGTGCGTACCTTACCCGACCTTTCAAGGCGTGAAATGAATTCAAGCAACTTGTCTGCTCAAAGACAAACACGGAATACAGAACAAATCCCTATATGGTGCATAATACTGACGGCATATAAATATTAAAAGCACTTTTATTACCAAATGACCGATTAATCGACAAGCAAATGAAAAACATTCGGTAATTCGCCCTGTCAAGGATTGGGGATCGGATTAGTTTCCGAGGGAGGCGTCTGATTGTTTTTCTGTCATTAAAATCGAGTTGCATTTTCTATGAAAGCAGAGTGTGTGTGTGTGTGTGTGTGTGTGTGTGTGTGTGTGTGTGTGTGTGTGTGTGTGTGTGACATGGCCATATGATCTCGCTTGGTTCACAAGGTACTGGCTTTTATTTCAGGTTCTAGGAACCGTTTGAAAAGAGTTCATAATCACAAAGCATCCATTTTTCGTGTCATGATTCAGGAAGCGTTTAACATCTGGGGGAGGGAAACTGATGTGTGCTATGAGACTAATACAGTCACAGTCATGTATGAGGACCAGACCAAAGATCATCAGATCAGTGCTGATCTTGAAAAAATAAAAGCCAGTAATTTGGGGGGGGGACGACACTGATATGGCCGATCTGGATGGAAATAAAATGACAAAGTAGCAGCTGTAAAAAAAACAAAACAGGAAATTACCCCAGGACCAGTGTAAATGTAATCTTGTTGGGATAGGGCTCTAGACGGTGTGCGTCGTTTCATCCTGTGAATTTCATTTGTGTTTGGTCTTAGCTGAAAACGTAGAAAACCTTCTACAGCTAAACTGGTTAATGTCGTTATATCAGTTCATTTTGCACCAAATTCAATTCTTGGTATCTGGGTTAAACAGAGGAATAAGGAGATCCGTTTTACAATATACACATAAAATTAACTTCGTTTTCCTTATACTTTTCTGATTAAAAGCCTTGTTACAAGGAACAAAAATAAAGCCTGAACAAGGTCTTGCGGTGGTGTCGTCCTCAAAAGGCAAACACAAGCAAAGAAATTCAGAAATGAACCTTCCACACGACTGGAGATAAAAAGTGTTAATGAGAGCATTAGAAGCACTCAGAAATGGAAATGTTGGACCAATAAAAATGGAAGAACTGGGACAAAACCCTCCAGAGAGATTCACTAACTTACAAACCCAACACTAAGGTCACACTAAAGTGTCCACATTTACAGTAAGTTGTGTTGTATCCTCTTCACATCCTCCCACTCATAATGTCCTTCAACTTCACTACGTGGACACCACAAATCACCAACATTAGCACCTACAACGCTGTAAGTAGCTTTTTGCAGCACTGTGGTTCAGTTCTTACGTTTACATTTACGGCAGATGCTCTTATCCAGAGTGGCTTACATTTATCTCATCTCATTAATACGACTGAGCAGCTGAGGGTTAAGGGCCTTGCTCAGGGGCCAAACAGAGGCAGCTTGGTGTTGTTGGGATTTGAACTCATGACCAGTAGTCCAATGCCTTAACCACTGAGCCCATTGCCCTCTTGCCAAACCATCTTCAATCCCCCAAAGGGTACCACTAACGGACTCTCGGTTTCTAAATACTCCATTACATGTTCAATGGGATTCAAGTCAGGAGATTATTTTGGCCATGCAAGTCCTTCTTTCAGATTCAGTTTTTCAGCAGATGAGATTAAATTATCCTCTTTCTTATCATTAGTCTGGGGTGAGTTTAGTTGAAACCTTGTTTAGTTGCATTTCCATGAACTTTCCACCTGCATATTATCTAACCAGTTGTCCCGACAGAAGATGTTTAACCCGCTGCTAGCTTTTTTTCATTCGATTGTTTAATAATGTTGCAATTACCGAGAAGCTTCACCGTGGTCGCTACTTGCTGCATGAAATCATCCAAACCAATGGGAACATTTTCTATAATGGCAAAACATTTTTGCAGCACGTACAGCATATCTAGAACTTGAGTCTACACTGACACTATACTGGTGTCAGAGTGAAATCACGTCGATTTAATGGAATTTGCCGGGATGAGCGGCTGCCGCGTGAACTTGCGTCCTCGACCGACAGTGCTACTGCTCTAGCTGTGGTGACCTGAAGGGGCGGGGCTTTGTATAGAAGTACAGGAGATCCGGATTGTCCGAAATGATAATTGTAACCATGTGTAAGCGCAGCATTTCATCGCACGGTCCAATTCAATTATTAAATACTACATACACATGAGGTCACCTGGCATGCAGTCAGGAGGTTCGATTAGATTAGATTAGATTAGATATACAGTGGTATGCAAAAGTTTGCGCACCCCTAATCATTTTCATGATTTTCCTTTATAAACCATTGGTTGTTCGGATCAGCAATTTCGGTTAAATAGATCATATAGCAGACGAACACAGCGATGTTTAAGAAGTGAAATAAAGTTTATAGGATTTACAGAAAGTCTAAGTGCAATAATTATTTAAACAAAATTAGGCAGGTGCATAAATTTGGGCAGCCCAACAGAAAAATGACATTGATATTTAGTAGATCCTCCTTTTGCAGAAATAACAGCCTCTAAACGCTTCCTATAGCTTCCAATCAGAGTCTGGCGTTCTCAAGAATCTGCGGATATTGACTGGAATCCAACTTTAACAAGATTCCCAGTACCTGCACTGGCCACACAGCCCCACAGCATGATGGAACCACCACCACATTGTACTGTGGGTAGCAAGTGCTTGTCTTGGAGTGCTTCCAATCAGAGTCTGGATTCTGGTTGAAGGTATTTTGGACCATTCTTCTTTACAAAACATCTCCAGTTCAGTCAGGTTTGATGGTTTTTTGAGCATGGACAGCCCGCTTTAAATCACACCACAGATCTTAAATAATATTCAGGTCTGGGGACTGAGATGGCCATTCCAGAACGTTGTACTTGTTCCTCTGCATGAACGCCTTAGTAGATTTTGAGCCGTGTTTAGGGTCGTTGTCTTGTTGAAGTATCCAGCCCCGGTGTAACTTCAGCTTTGTCACTGATCACTGATAATTTCGGTTAAATCTATCATATAGCAGACGAACACAGTGATGTTTAAGAAGTGAAATGAAGTGTATAGGATTTACAGAAAGTGTAAGTGCAATAATTATTTAAACAAAATTAGGCAGGTGCATACATTTTATTGATTTGAATACCTTTAGCACTAATTATTAGAACACAAAATTTGTTTGGTAAGCTCATTGACCCTTGACGTACATACACAGGTGAATCCAATTATGAGAAAGGGTTAAGGTGGCCAATTGCAGGTTTTTCTCCTCTTTGCATCTTCTCTGAAGAGTGGCAACATGGGAGCCTCAAAACGACTCTCAAATGACCTGAAAACAAAGATTCTTCAACATCATGGTTTAGGGGAAGGATACAAAAAGAATCTCGGAGATTTTAGCTGTCAGTTTCCACTCTGAGGAACGTAATGAGGCACAGTTCTAGTTAAGGCCCGAAGTGGCAGGCCAAGAAAAATCTCAGATAAGCAGAGATGAAGGATGGTGAGGACAGTCATAGTCAAGCCACAGACCAGCTCCAAAGACCTACATCATCATCTTGCTGCAGATGGTGTCACTGTGCAGCTTTTCACAAGGAGCGGTTGTATGGCAGAGTAATGCAGAAGAAACCTTTTCTGCGCTCACGCCACAAACATAGTCGCTTGAGGTATGCTAAAGCACATTTGGACAAGCCAGCTTCATTTTGGAATAAGGTGCTGTGGACTGATGAAACTAAAATTGAGATATTTTGACATAACAAGGGGAAATGGCATGGAAAAAGAACACAGCACTCCAAGACAAGCACTTGCTACCCACAGTACAATGTGGTGGTGGTTCCATCATGCTGTGGGGCTGTGTGGCCA
>JAOUQY010000004.1:2196736-2207677 GCA_028566355.1 Doras micropoeus | reverse complement strand
ACACACACACACACACACACAAAAAAAGACAGAGATAAAGTAAGTCGAGACGTTTGTAAGTGCACAATAGGTAACACAAATATGAGTGAATAATCATTCGAACAGATCTCTTTTCCTTTTTTTTGGTCAGGTGCTGCACCAACCGTCAAAGGAAAGAAACCCCTCAGGAAAACAAAGGGATTCTGCCGAGTCTGTTGGTGGCAGTTCGGGTGAACATAATCCAAGATGCGGATTTGACTATACTGAAATAAAGTACAGATCAGTTCCTGCTCCTCAATCTAGTCTATCGGAATGACCAAGACGACATTAAAATGAAGCGCTTTAAGGTTGGACAATACAAAAGCTAAATGTACACAAAGATTATTCAATCTACCATACTGTTTAAATTTATTTTCAATGCAACAATCTACTTAACACGAAAAATGTTTATATCAATCATAAATACAGGTTATTTTTCTTTTTATTAAAAAAAAAAAAATCCCTCACTGCATTTCTCGTTTGGGTTGTTTGGGTGGGAGAGTTTTTATATCCCGTTTTTAAGGAATTTTAGCAATTTAATTACCCATCTGGATTCCCAGAATGCTCTGTCTTAGTTCGTATCACTTCCAAAAGAATTTCTATTAAAAGTAATACAAAAAAAAAAAAAAACAGAAATGTTTTCTCATTTGTCAGGAACAAAATGAATAAAATAATGTAACATAAAAAAAAAGGTTGTGAGCTGTTGACCTGAGAATAAAATAGACATTACATCATTCTTTTTTTCTTTAGCAAGCCATTGGTATTTGAATGCTTAGATAGCAAGAAAACGGTTAGACTATTCTCCCATACAGTACATACTGGCTTTGGGTGACTGTGCTATTAGGTGGACGTACCTATGCCAACAATGTGCGTCGTTATCTCCTTCTTTGTATGGACAGAATCTGGGGCCCATCTGATTTGTGTGGTTTTGAGGCAGTCCTTTGCAATGCAGCATTCCCTTAGCATTATCCACGCGTTAACTGCAGTGTTCTTCTTTATTAATTTAATATATGTGTATACATATAGCTATATACTTAAGTGGAAACAAATTAAAACCAGCATGTTCATATGGGAAAACAATCCACTAACATTAAAATTTTTGGTTACAAGCTTTGGAATTGCAGTTAGTCTTTACACATCTTTTTTTTTTCTGAAATTGGTTCGTATACTTTTAAACATATTTTAAACATCGCCGCTTTTTTTAGCTTTTGTGTTTTATTTATTTTTTTGTTTTTTGTTTTTTAAAATATTGTCCATCGTTGAAAGCTCTTTTACAGTCTGATGGAGTCTGTTCCTACACTAGCCATATTACTACTACAACTATCACTGTCTTTGAGACAGCTGGGCTGCTGTGGCTCCTCTGCCAACCTGCCCAGCCTGTCTGCTAATTTCTGACTGCTGTCAGAGTCAGATTCGTCGGTAAAGACGTCTGTTGGTATCGAGGTCTTAACCCCTGAGGTGCTCAATGAACTTGAGGTAACCGTTGAAGGTGAGGATACTGGAGGAAAAGAGGATGATGTCGAAGGGGTGGCATTGGGCTTTCCAGCTAAAGCTTTAGAGAAAGGGGCCTGGGGCCAGGGTTTGCTGGCAGCTGTGGTGTTAAGTGTGGCAGAGGAGCATGAGGATGCAGAAACAGATGAGGACGGCGTGGTGTTTGACGTCGTTGGCGGGGGAGATGCTGTGGTGTTGTTTGGGTGGGTGACAGACTGCGAGGTAGATGCGGTGTTAGGATCGGGGAAGCAGGCTGAAGAGTGAGGTAATAAACTAGTAGCGTGCTCTTTGGCATTTCCGGCTGATCGCGTGATTGTTCTGTGTTTGTGCAAGGATGAATCCAGGTGTTGACTAAGTGCTTTGTCCCCATCCAGAGTGACATTACAAGCCAGACAGTCATAGAGGCTACTCTCAGCTGTACTGCCATTGTTGGGGACTCGAAGCAACATCTCTTGCAGGTTTGCCACAGACTGACCAAAAAAGCAGATCGATTTCAGGTGGCTGATAGCTGCTTCCTCCTTGCTGAAAACAGTTTGACACTTGCGGCACGCTAGCCGATACTGAACTTTGGGGACAATATATTGGTCAAGAAGGGGGTCTGGACCTTTACCATCCACTTCATGCTGCTCAGGGGCTAAGTTATTATGTGAAGAGGTATCAACTGGCAGAGTGCCTTTCTTCTCCTCTGTTTTTACTGGATCTTTGGCAGAATCTTTACGGTCCACCGAAGGGTGAGAAGAAGCAGGGTTTTGGCTTGCTTTGGGTTGCTGGATTTGCTGAAGCTGTCGCTGCTGCTGCTGAAGTGCTTCCTGCAGGCTCTGTTGATATTGCTGGTAATGCTGGAGCAGTGATCCTGGTGATAATCCCATCAGGGCTTGTGATAAAGCTGGGCTATAGGGGAAAAGACTTTCCATACCATACATAGGCTGAAGGTAACCACCTTGAAGAGCCCCTGGAATCTGAGGGGCATAATATGGAGAGAAACCTGGCATAAAATAGGGCAGGAACTGGCTGGTAAGCAGTGCTGTGGGATCTGATGCTAAAGCAGCCTGCAGAGCTTGAAGCTGAGCGGGATCAACCACGTATTCCATGCCAGGAGTTGGCATTGAGGTGGCTGGAACAGCTGTGTCTGGTTTTTCTTTCTTGGCACTGGCAGCAGAAGTGGAGGGAGCAGGAGTACCCGCAGTTGAAGATGGTGTGGAGGGCTTCTCGACTTTTTCCTTGGGCTTTTCTTTGTCCCTGGCTTTCTCGGTTTCACGCTCTTTGAGAGGATCAGCCCTGGGGCCTAGTTGGGTGGTCAGGGAGTTTGATGTGTGTGTGGCAGTAGTAGCTGAGTGGGCAACAGAAGTGCTGGCTTGAGCTGGGCTGGGTGAGGCCAAGGAGGAAGAAGAGGGGATCTTGTTGGGTAAACCAGATGTGGGGAGACTGGGTGAAGGTACACTGGCACCAGACATGTTCAGAATGTTTGGAGGTTTTGGAGGGGTTAAAGCTAAAAGAAAACAACATGGAAGAAAAGTGAATTAATATGATCATCTATGGATCAACACTAGAAAAACAGCCAATGCAATTAAACGACATACAAAAAAAAAGATTAAAACTGCAAAACTAAATACAAATAAGTCAATATACAAACAATGTGTATCTGGCATTTTGAAGGCTACTAATGACATACCTGAGTTGGTTGAGTTAAAACCAGGAAGGGAAGGGCTTCCAACCCCTGGCAGGAGAACCGGGGGTATTCCTTGAAGATTCGGATAGGCTGACTGCAGATTTAGGGCTTGCAAGGCTGGACTGTCAAACATCCCTTGTTGCTGCATGGCTTGTTGTTGTGCCAGACCAAGAACCTCATTGGCTTTCTTGATGCGATCCATCTCTTGCTGGGCCATTAGCTGACGAACAGTGGCTGGGTCAAAATACTCTTTCTCTTTGTCAAGCTGGCTTCCAATAGTCTCCTTCACCTTGGAGATGTGTTGCTGGGAGAAGATGTGGTCCCGCACTGAGAGACGCGCACTGTATTTTACACCACACAAGGTGCACTCTGTCTTAGGTCCCTCATAAGAAGTCTGGTTGATTCCAAAGTGCTTAGCCATACTGAGTTTGGCTTTCTTTTCTTTAGCACGAGCATTCTGGAACCAGACCTGTACAACTCTTTTCGGGAGTCCAATATCATTGCCGAGTACTTCACACTCCAACATTGTAGGAGTCCTATAATCGCTGAAGCAGGACTTCAGAACTTTTAGCTGGAGGTTAGTCATCTGAGTTCGGAAGCGCTTTTGGCCTGGCCTATCTCCGCTGTCAATGCTTCTACTTCCAGACGCCCCAGGGCTTGGTGAGCAGGGATCAGCCAGACTAGATGTTTCACTATAATCCACCATGTTTTCATTTTCAAAGTCTTTTGCATAATAACTTGTTGCAGGGCTCACTAGTCCTGAAGACATCTGGTCATCGTTCTCAAGAGATGGGACTGATCCTCCAGTCTTGGACAAGAAATCTCCACTGTTGTGGCTGTGCTTCATATCAGAATTGTCATTGTCTGCATTTGCCTCATCACCGGTAGTGGTGTCAGTAACTGCAGTGTTCACAGAAGAGCAATCATCATTATCAAGCTTGTTCTGATCAAAGCTAATGTTTACTGATGACATGGTTGGACTTTCAAACTCCTCCATTCCCTCAATCTTAATTGATGTCGGACTTAGAAGTGCTCTGGGAGACAAGTCCATGGTTTTACTCACAGGTGACAGAGATGAGCACTGGCCATCACTGTTAGAAGAACCAATATGAGAGAAGCTAGCAATATCCTGAGGATCCATCTTCAAGTGCATGCCATCTTGTTCAGACAGCAAACCAGTAAGTGCTATGCTGTAACCAGCACGCTTTGCCTCATGCCAGTGGCGTGAACGGATGTGGGCTTCCAGCGCAGTTTTAGCTTTAAAGAGGGCACGACAAAAGGGGCAACGGCGATGGGCTTGAGCTGGCCCAACAGCCCGAAATTGTCCTTTTCGTTCCCTGGCCCTGGTGTTCTGGAACCATACTTGCACCACTCGTTTCTTGAGCCCCACTTCGTGAGCAATATGGTCGAGCATCTTTCGGGTGGGGTTAGAGTCTAGTAAATATTTCTGGTACAGGATCTCAAGCTGTTCCGGTGTAATAGTGGTTCGAAGACGTTTGTCTCTTTGTGGTTCTTCCCCACTGTTGGTACTATCATTTTCCCCTGGACTAGTGCCTGCTTTTTCCTCTAGCTTCCTCTTTAGGGAGTTCATAGTGGATGTAGGTGTTGATGGAGAGGTGGCAGAGCTGCTTGGTATTTGTGGCAATGCTCCAGCTAGGAGCTGGCTAGCCAACAAAGGATTGCTGGGGTCAAATAACATAAAAGGCATGTCCATTGGGCGGTCCAGGAACTGGGGATGAATAAATTGGTTTTGAACACTCAAGAAGTGAAGCTGCTGGTGTTCTTGCCAGTGCTCAAATGAAGGAAAAGCTAGTTTACACTGCTCACACTGGTAGGGAATCATTTGCTGGGCCAGCTGCTGCTGTGAGGCTAAATGGGGATTAAGAGCCATGAGAGAAGTTTGGGAGGGTGTTTGGCTGGTATGGGAGGCAGAGGCTGAAGCAGCACTGTGTTGTTGCTGTTGAGGGAGGGAAGGTGAAGAACGCGTTGTGTTCTTTGGGGTGAGTAAAACTTTTTCCTCTCTTGGTGCTTTTTGTTGTGGAATCTCAGCTGGTAGACTGCTTTCTTGTTTCAAAGATGACTGCTCCCTTGGACCCAGAGATGGTTCTGCAGAGCTTTTGGATTTCTCATCAAAAGTGCTTGATGGGTTTGTGGATGTAGCTTCTAGCTTCTCAGATGATGTCATATGAGAGAATGATGTGGATGAAGGTGGAAGAGGGCAGAGGCTGGAGGATGAAGACATCGGTGTGTGACCTGATGACCCAGAAGATGAAAAGTATTCATGTGAGAGATCAAGAGAGTCTTCGTTTTGACTGTCATATTGCCCTTCCTCATCCTCATCTTTGTAACAAAGCTTCTTTTGATGCTTAATGAGATCAAATATCCGCTGGAAGACCAGACTGCATTTCTTGCACTGATAGTTCAAGTTAGTAGTGCGAATGTATCGGTCGTTGGACAGCTCACGCCGCTCACCATCTTTTGCTCCATCTCCCTGGTTCTCATAATTTTTCCGAGCTTTTTGTCTGGCATTTTGGAACCAAACTACAATGACCCTAGTTGGCAGGCTCAAAAGATTGGACAGCTGCTCAAATTCATCATCTTTAGGGTAAGCATTAGCATCAAAGAAATCCTGCAGCACTCGAAGCTGGT
Source organism: Doras micropoeus (assembly GCA_028566355.1). NCBI lineage: Eukaryota > Metazoa > Chordata > Actinopteri > Siluriformes > Doradidae > Doras > Doras micropoeus. The sequence continues at coordinate 2,201,850 of JAOUQY010000004.1, read as the reverse complement.
AGTCTGTGAATCGTGTCCTTGAGGACCTCTTACTGCTATAGGAGTCTGACCTTTGGGGTTCAGGTGAAGGTGGTTTAGAGTCAATTTTGACATCCTCCAGAGTAGTGATAGGGGGATTATTGAAATTATAGGGTGAGTCTTTGTTGCGCTGTCGCTCTTTGAAGAGAGTATTCCGAAACCAGTGCTTAATGACTTTCTGTGGAAGTCCTGACTTGTCTGCCATTTCTTTTATTTGTTCTTCGTTTGGGGAATTGTTTATGTCAAAGTACTGCCTTAGCACCCTTAGCTGGTCATCTGTAATACGGGTGCGGGGCCTCTTATTCTGCTGCTGCAGCATTGCAGGTGTGAGCTGCTGCTGGTACAGTTGTGCAAGATCAGTGGCTAGACCAGGCTCAACAGCTTGTAACTGTGCAGGAATCTGAGAGGGCAGTGACTGGAGGGACATTGGCTGCATCATGAGCGGAGAGAAGAGAGGAAGATCCATTGGCATTGGAATCTGAGGTAGTGGACCTGGGGGCTGTGGGGTCGAAGGAGTTGGTGGAGTGAGCGCAGGGGCAGAGACAGGAATATTTGGTGTTGGTACTCTCTGTGGAGGAGGTGGTGGCGGCGGGGGAGGGGGAGGTGGCGGTGGGGGAGGAGCAGCCTCAGGTGTTTGCGGTCTTAGTGGGTATAGCTTGTCATATTGTTCTCTGTACTCCTTAGCAAACCTCTCTAGTGATCTAAATGGGAAGAAAGCCTGATGGATATGCTCCTGGTGACTTTTTAGTATTAATATGTTGGAAAAAAGTTTTCCGCAGGACTCACATTCCAATTTCTCCAGGCCCTCTACAGGGTCCACAACTCTACTGATACCACCTGATGCAGCTGATCCAGACACAGATCCTGTGGACTTTCTCTGAGCTTTCTGTTTGTTCTCATTGTACTGAATCACCAATTCAAATCCAAAATTCTCCAAAAGCACTTTGGTGGCATTACCACGAGCATCTGACGCAATCCTTGGTGGAAGGCATCCATTGTCCTGATTCAAATTAGCTATAGTCTGTGGTATATCTTTCTTTTCTTTGGACTTTAAATTGTCTGAGATATCCTTTGGAACATGATCCTCTGTTTTATCATTCATTTCTTTATCCTTTGGCAGATCTCTGTCCTTCTCAGTATGAGGAACAAGTGACTTTGGTTTTTTTTCTACGGGGTGTGAGAGAGATGCACTCTGCTGAAGTAAAGCCATTTGGCTTGATGCCTGGGAGTGTGAATGGGCTTGGTGTTGTTGCTGAAGGTGATGATGCATCAGTTGCTGTTGTAGGCAGCTCTGTTGGGCCTGCTGGGCCTGGTTCTTTTGCTCCTCTAACAAAGAGGCAGCAGAGCCACCTAGGTTAAGTGAAGAACTGCTCAAGTTCATTTCTGGATTCAGCTGGAATTCTGCCCCAGGAATATAGAAAGGAAATAGAAGCTGTTGCTGCTGAAGGGGCAAAAGCGCATCTGCTGTCATTGGGAAGTGCTGGAGTAGTGGGTTGAACAGCTGGGACTGAATGAGAGCAGCTTGCTGTTGGAGCTCTTGCTGAAGTTGAGCCTGGGCTTGTGCTTGAGCCTGTGCCAACTGCTGCTGCTGCTGTTGGAGCTGCTGGTGACCTCTTGAGGACAGCATGTCTGCAAATTTCTTTTTTTTCACCTCATGGTTCTCAGAAGGAGGAGGATGAGAGGTTGAGTTAGACATTGTCTCAAGGTTCTGAGACTGACTCAGTTGGTTTCCCCCCAGGATGCTCTGTGCTGTCTGAACTCCTGCTGGAGAGCAGCTGTTGTTGCTCGAGCTGGTTGTTGAGTTAGTTGATGGGATAGGGCTGGGAGTAGAAGTGCTATTTGAGGTGCCTCCACTGCCACTGCTGACAGAACTGGAGCCTCCACCTGCTGCTTCAAGTTTGGCTGCCCTTGCTTTGGTCTGGTGAAGGACTGAACGCATATGAATCTCCAGTGTAGAGCTCTGACTGTATGCGACATTGCAAGTGCTGCATTTGAAGGGCTTATTATCTGGGCTGCTGGTTGGTTCCAGCTGACCTGTAGTGGATTCCTGCAGAGCCCGTTTGACCTTATGCAAGTGTGACACAGAGTTATAATGTACCAGAAGAATATTCTTCTGGGTAAAAGATTCTTTGCAGACCGTACACTTAAAAGGACGTGAGGGGTCTAAGAATTTCTCCATGGTGAAATTGGGACCTTTCCTAAATGGCAGCGCTCGCTTGGGCTCAGACCCAGAATCCTCTTGTAATGATCCAGAGTCACTGCCAGTTGGACTCTGTTTCTCCTCGGGATCACTATCGTCTCCTTCTTTGTCATCTTCAATGAGACCTCCCTGGTCCTCTCCAAGTGAAGGGTCACCAATAACCATGAGGTCTCCATTCATTAGTAAGCCTCCATAGAGCTGCTGAATATCAGCTTCACTCAGCTCAAGGTGACTGGACTCCAGGTGCTTTTTCAAGGCCTGTAGAGTCCTGAAACTCCGCTGACAGAGACAACACATGGTGGCTGCTCTGATGACATGGTATTGGGAATGCAACTGCAATTTCTCAATTGTCTTGAATGCCAAACTGCACTGGTTGCAACGGTACTTATAAACATGGCGATCAGAGACGGGAAGTTGTGGCCTTTTGTTATGGACCTCATTGAAGTGTATCTGGAGAGCATTGGAGGATTTGAATACTTGATTACAGCCCTTTTTCCAGCAGAGGAAACCAGTAGTGTCGTCTCTTGCAGGATGTTGATCTTCAAGAGGAGACTTGCGAGATTCGATTATGTCTGAGACCAGAGGTATTCCTTTATCAGCTTCAACATCTGTAGCATCTACAATCGGATCCAATAATGAATGTTAGTGATATAAAAGTAGGGCTTTTACGTGTGTGTAAATATGCAGAACTCAATTCTATCGTATTTGAATATTTTTACAGATAGCATTCACAAACATGCACACCTGTTTGTTTCTTAATGTCTTCAGAGGTTGAGTTAGACAAGGATTGGGGTGTGTTCTGAGAATCCTTCTCTGGTCCAGGGACTGGTATGAACATGCTTGCTGGCAGTACCTCTGTTGCTGCCACCTGGAAGATAAAACACACCGTGTGCCACATGTTAATTCAAATCCTTTTCAACAGCCAATGTTACGGAATGCAGGACAGCTTAAATAAATGTTTGGTTCATTCTGAATAGATCAGTGAAATAACGCTTCTTAGAAAAAAACCCTCTGATTTTGTTTAATTACTTATTAATCACTCACTCACACACAGAAAGGCTTTGCCGATGAAAGGTTTCCTTCCACACAACTAATCATGTTATTCTTCTTACTTTATTTGCCATTCTAAGAATTTGCACTTTGATCACAGATGATGTTTGTCAAACTCTGGGAAAGTTCTGCTGCAGCCAATTAGTGTGATGGGGCCAAGAAGTCTACCTTGGTCAGCTGAAAACCTTATTAGGAGCCTAATTAAATAATTCCTTCTCCTCATAAAACTGTATCACATTCCAGTGAAAAGCTCAAAGCACAAAGTACAAAGAAATTCCCTGTCTTTCCAAACAGCTTCGCTGATCCTTTTGCTTCTTGATGCCTCTGATTTTCCCTTTCTACCCCCTTTATTCCTAACTCCTTCTTCCAGAAGGGGGGGAAAAAAATAACAATTCATCAAAATCACTCATTAACCAGCTCCTATTTAACAACAATCAGTGACTGAGATTGGAAAAAGGGCTGGGAGATGGAGCACTGTCTGCTTCACCTTCCTTCAATTAACAGAACAATCAGTCTGTCTACCCGGGCAGCATTTCAATTCCTCATTCCTTCCCATCTTCCCCTCCTGCTCACCTCTCTTCCATGTCTAATTCCTACTTTCGTTCTATGTTTATGTCCTAATCTTCTTTTCTCTTTTTACAACAGCATCTGCGCCTCATACCTCTTCGTATCTGTGTGACAGCACACCCGATTATATAAATATTTAAAAAAAAGAATCATTATATTAAAAATCTATTCTTTCCTTCTGTTTTGTGTGTGTTTTTTTTATCCACTAATGAGTACATCTTCAAAGGCAGGTTTTTATGATAGACAGAGAATGCTCCGAGTGCTCCAGAGCTTCTCTACCACGCACAATCATCATGGAGCACCTGACTGCTCGAAGGACACGCTGGTTACTTCAGTGGTCTTGAGGTTAAGTGGAACGGTTAAGACAGCTCTATCTATTAAAATCAGATTAGCACATGCAGATTCATTCTGAAAAAGAATAAAAAAATTTTATTTTATTTTGCTTTCAACCACCCTCTCCTCCAAACTGAAAGGTGTAAATTAATGTGGCCAGTACGGAGAGTTCCAAGGCAAAACACGGCACTGATTTACATTACAAAGTGCACTGTTTCTAGACAAGTGCTTCATTAAGCCACAAGAGCCCAGCACAGCTAGTATCCCAAGGTCATTTTTTAATTTGGACTGTCTAATTCGCAAAAACACTGTTCCAAATGGCTATCATCTGAGCCAGACTGAGAATTAATGAAGCACAATTATTTTCATTATCCCTATCTAAGACAGACAGAAAATGATACACAGACAGAGAGGGAGGGAGGGATTTAGAGAGAGAGAGAGAAAAAGAGAGAAGACCAGACAAATAAAGAGAGCGTCTGCTCACATTTTTATGTACTGTCCGCAAGAAATGAGTCACCTATTTCTGAATTCATTAAGCGTGCCTGTCTGACATGATGGGATGGAAATAGCTTTACTCTCCTTCTACTTGTAAAAAAAAAGGGTGCTTCTTTTAATGTGCATTATATTGCTTTACAATGCGCCACTCGTCTAGGGAGACGATGCATTATCGTGTCTATAAAAGAAAAAAAAAAAAATAGTGCTACCTGGTCCTAATAATGTGTTCATCATTTGTTTCCTGGCTGGCGAACGGAGACGGCGTAACGGCATTCGGAGGCACCCTGGCTTTGAGCGATTGGCGAGCGAGCAATTCCGCTCCACAGACAAATAGAAACATAATTATTTCTCCACTGCAAATATGGAAAAATAGAGCTGTTGCATCCTCCATCAACTCTGCAATAACGCTCCATTGTAGAGTCGATGCGATGCAGTTAGGTGGTGAAGGTGA
>JAOUQY010000004.1:2139575-2152074 GCA_028566355.1 Doras micropoeus | reverse complement strand
TATATATACACCAACGTGCCTTCCAACTCTTTCTCTCTTAGCATCTTTTTACAATATTTTTACACAACAGCAAGGACTTGTCAAGCCAGAGCTTGAAAAAAAACCCCCAGACAATAAAAAAGGCCCATAAACTGCAGCAGGGATTGGAAATTGACAGGCAATGATTGCTTATGCAGTAAGCGTTTAATAGGCAACGTATGAAATGAAGATAATAGCAAATTCAGAAACCAGACCTGGCTTGTGCTTTTATAATTCCTCTCCATCTCTGGTTAACTCATGCTAAAATATGACTTTTCTTTCCCTCTGCTTCTGTCTCTCATGGGTAATAAGGGCTTGTGAGAAACCTACATTTGACGCAATCAAGAACAGCGTCAAACAGCTTCCCCCTCTGGAGGAGTCTCGCTCAGAATGGTTTCTTTGTTGGAGCGGTCCGTTTGCCAGCGAACGGAACCGTAAACAGACACCGCGAAGGCAAACGCCAAGACACACAATACGGAGTGTGTGAAAGCAGGTCTAATCCAGCTGATTGAGAGCTGCAGCCTTTGATCTAGGTAGCACTTTAGCTATAATGAGCAGAGACAGTGTTTAATATTCCTGTCATGCCTTTGGATAAATATGCATGCAACAGTCACTTCTTTGCAACAACGGTACTCTAAAGAACGTCAATCAGAAGTGCATGAAAAGAGCCTGGATGGACAATGTGCCTGCTTAATAAAATAGCAATGACAAAGGAGGCAGGGCCCAGACAGACAAAAGAGACAGTGTGAGGGCACGGACTGTCCACCCAAGCAGGCGGAACGTCATAAATCTGGCCTGATCAAGCTGCAGGAATGTCCCGGTTTGTCAAAAACAAACAGCAGCTTGTCTCTGAATGTCGCTGGGCAGAGGAGACCTCACATCTGGTTAAACAGAGCTTTCCCTCCATCAGGAAGCTTAGTCTGGAAAAACAGAGGCTCTGCTCGGCACTGCTCTGCCCCCGCTGGCAACCAAGGTGTAGCGCAGGCATCTGCAAACGTTGATAAGCTGAAAGGACACAAGTAGCTTCTTATATAGCAGGGCCATAGCAGCAGAACTTCTAGAGCTCACTTAAGTTCTTAAGAGAAAATAATCTGGCCATCTGGGTGCTCTTTGGAAAATATAATGACGTCACATCGATCGAGAACTGGTGATCCTGTCTCTAGCTTTGCACCTCTCTTCTTTCCTCCGTTCAACACATGAATAACCAAACGCTGGCCAAATCGATGGCTGTTGAGCAGGTCTGCAGGTAAAGGTTAGCAGAGTTGACTATTGAATTATTCCTGCTCTCCTCATCGGTGCCATCTGCCTGGCTGCCTCTAATTGACAGAGCAGAAGGACAGGCAGGGCTTCTTCTCTATTTGTGGTGAAGTGCGTATAGATGTGTGTCCAGACTCATCTTCCACATTAAAGCCGCAGAATGACAGCAGCCGCGCTCAACGCCAGTCAGACGAATCAGCACACGGCTGTAATGAAACGTGCGGTTCGTCTTTCAAAGGGGTTTGTTTCATGTGTCGGCGTTTGACAAGAGGCGAGAGGACACTCGAATTTAAGACGTACGTTGTCTTTGAGTCGAGTCACTCAAAGCACGAATCACTGTCTTTCTTTCTACGGCGAATGAGACCCGTCTTATTAAAAAAAAAACGAATCCAATTGAAAAGCTTCGTTGTGCTGCCTAGGGTTAAAAAAAAAACCATAGCCATCCTTTTATCGCTATCTGCTTTTGCTTGTTGCCAAACACATCTTGCATTTGGGGGCATCACAGCGTCTACTGCACTCATCTGAGAGTGCTTAGGAATTTATTGGATCTTGTTGCCAGAAGACCTGATGTCCACAATCAATGGCAAATCTATCAAAAGTCAGATCATAATGAGGCATTTGGTGCAGGTCCAGGAAATCTGTTATGCACGACTATTTGCTTGTGTACGCTCTTTTGTTTTCAGGTTAGTGAGAACAACGTGAGCTGGTGACCAGTCTGGTCTGGGTCAGGGTCATCCTGGAAGACACCGCCCCCCATCAGGGCGGAGGTGTGGTTAGTCAGAATAACTCGCAGTGTTGCTTGCCTCCATGTGGACCCAAACCAACAGCCTAACAGAGCTACGGTTTTTCCTTTCATCTGTCATCTGTCTACATCCTGTTATAAGACTTGATTTCTGCTGTAAGTATGGCAGCATGACTGACAGCTCCTGTTCTCGATAGCTGCTAAACCTCCTGTTGGAGAGGGAATGTAAGGCTGCAGGCTGACACCTAACACCGTGTTGCCCCATTTGTGGACTGAAATTCCCCACCACAGCCTGCCGGACCCCGGAATAGAACTCATTAGCACGTTTGGTAAGTACAAATGAGACGACTGTCTTCTGATGGGCTGTCTATCTTATGGATCGGCTTTCAAGGAGAGCGCCTTGTAAATGACTGAAATGAGAGGGCAGGAGTAAGGAAGAAGGAAACTAATATTATAATGCTTTTCTCTCCAGTCCTGCCAGCATGCACCGGGTCTCAAAATGGAGGACCAATGAAGTGGGCTTGATGAGAGATGGCCTCTTTCATCCACATGCTGGGTGTGCAAACATGGTGTGTTACGTATGTGTGTAGGCAATACAGTACTCTACACGTCTACAATTTGCACCTTTCTGTTATCCCTGAGGTAAAGTGGTGTACCTGGGGATAGCGGGCACACACACACACACACACCTAGACACACACGCACACACAAAATACACACTGCTATCTGAATGTTCCCACATGGGAACTTCTGTTGACCCAATCAACACACACATGACCCTCACCTTTCTCCACTTTCTGCCAGGGCAGCTGGTGGTCACTGGCATCCAGGTCTGGTAACTCAAAAGAAGAAATCTAGACACAAACCGCTCTGATTCACAGACAATCCCAGAATAGCAGCGGCCTTCTCGCTCAATTTGCAGCAGCAGGATGAGCCAACAGTGGAATTTAAACAGCGGCTGTCCATAAACCGAGAGGCAAAGAAAAGACTTCCTTGTGTGAGGCTGGACGAGACAGCTGTGCGAGTCCCCGCCTTAACATGTGGCGAATGGAAATTCTATAAAGCCGTCACTTCTGGCTTTTTAATAAAAGGCCTAGATTCGTTTTAATATCCTTCAAAATGAAAGGTAATGTATTTATGAAATTCATGCCACGTTCCATGGACTGCAAACAATTTCCTTTGCTTGGTGGCAGGCTTTAGCTCAGATTAAGGGAAAGGCTGGCGGACAGAAGCTGTCCTGGACCCCAGGGCCATCTTCTGCCTCTAATGTCCTCCCCATCTTTACCTGCATCATGCCAATTCCAGAGTTTATTAAAAAGCCGTCTTGATGCTTTCCGAGGCTGCTGTTACTATGCCTCAAGCACGGAGAGCAGAGGGGTCAGCTATAATATCCTGTTTCTTGGAAGGTTTACCTTGCGTTTTAACAAGTGAGTAAGAAGACAACATTCCAGACATAGGTCCCGTCTGCATGTCCCAACAGGGGCCAGGAGAGGGGATCGCTAGCATGGAGGATCTCATCCCACCCTTCCGACAGGCTCCTCCACGCCGGTATTTACCACATATGTGTGTTATATGCTCCATACAGACATATGGCCTCCATCTTTTGCAAACACACACATTAACACAGTTGGAACACTGGCTGCTTCCCTGCTGAGGGTCGACATGTTCCAGTCTGGCCAAAAAAGAAGAATAAGCTCTGTTTTAAACGGCTCCTTTATCCCCCGTGCTGACACATCCTGTCTCCTGTCCAACGGCTCGGTTGGGCTCCAGAAACAAGCACACATTCAATATTTGCATTTGCCCCAGCAATACCACAGAAAAAAGGCATTTTCCAGTATTTATGCATTGACGCAAAAGGTGCCTGTCTGTGTTTTGAGACTGACCGCGTTCCCTCTTACCAGAAAAGGTGCCATACTACAAAATAGATTTGGTTCAATTTAGGTGTCTCGTGTATCCTTTTCTCCTGAAAAGGATATGCAGGGACGAGCAGGAAGAGTGCAAGTACACAGCTTCCAGAGCCAACAAAGAACACATGCATTAACACATGCATACTGGTTTCCATTAGTTTGTTTATATTTCAAAATGAAACGACTAAATTCATGAGAAGATATCACAGGAAGATACAAATGTCAGATTTAAATCCCAGTACAGATAGAGATATTTGGAGCACTATCCTGATACCGACACAGATTGTGGCACTGTGTTACACCCCTACTGTCCACATCCAGAGAACCCGGAGATCTTTATGTCACAAAGCTATTTCCCTGACCCAGTGATCGCGAGCCTGCCATGTGCGACTCAGAAAGCTTTGCATCTACAGCAAATGCACATGCACGGCCTGCCGGCACGATCATCTCCTGGAATACACAGGCTGCCTTAGAGCCTTTTATTCCCACCTAACACATCCATTTTTTTAGTTTTCTCTTGTGTGATCTCGTTCTACAGCGTTCAAGAAAATAAGCCGAATCCATTAACTCCTGTGATATGAGAGACCCCAATGTGTCAAACGACGACGGGCCCTGGTGAACAACACTTACAGAAGAACTTCTATCATCTCCCACTGAAGTGTCACTAATCACACATCACACAAACACGAACATATTTGTAAGGGTTACACTATGTAAATATACGGCACATGGGGAATTTTCCACCGCACTTTCAAAAACAAGAACATGCCCAAACAGGAACTGACTCAACCACTAAACTGAGGGAAAACTGGAATGGTCATAATGACGATAGTAAAAATGACTGTAACCAATGCCACGTTCATGCCAGGTCAACATGTCTCATCTTGGAGAATCGGCTCCTTCACAAAACTGAACAGTCACTAATCAAGGAGTACTTTTTGTTTGGTTTTGCCATCATTCATGCTCATTAAGTGCTTCATCCTGGTCAGAGTCGTGATGGATCCGGAGAGTATCCTGGGAACTGGGTGTGACATGGGAATACACCTCTAATGGGACACCAGTCTATTGCAGGTTGTATGGCATTTGAGAAATTTTAAAAAAATGCATTTTTTACATTTACGGCATTTGGCAGACACCCTTATCCAGAGTGACTTACATTTATCTCATTCATACAACTGAGCAGTTGAGGGTTAAGGGCCTTGCTCAAGGGCCCAACAGTGGCAGCTTAGTGGTGCTGGGGCTTGACCCCCAACCTTCTATTCAGTAACCCAACACCTTAACCATTGAGCCACCCCTGCCCATTTGAAAATAGATCTTTTTAATCACAAATTTTAATTGAAATAAATTTTTTTTTACTATTTAACATCCTCTGGTTTGTTTTTTTATAATTAATTAATTAATTAATTAATTAATTAATTAACGGAATTCATTTTTAGATTTATTTTTATTGGTATTTTATTTTGTATTTTACTTTCATTTTAATCTAATTTATTTATTTATTTTTACTTATTTATTTAATAATTTTTTTAATTATTTCAACTGTTTCCTCTTTATTGTATGTGCTTTATTATATATTTTATTTATATTTTATATTTTATTTTATTTATATTTTATTTAATTTTAACTCCTTGATTGAATGGCACCTTCGGCTACCACATGCATAACAGTTTATATTATTATTATTATTATTAACAAATTCATGCTGTTCTGAACCAAGTTTGAGGAAAACAATGTAAGAAGAACCTTGGTGGTGAACAGAAAAGGCACAGTGCAGTAGAAAAAGGCCTGTGTGATACTACTTGACAAGAAATCTGGCCACAATGGTCACTGAAAGAGGCTGAGGAAGACAGGCACGGGCTAAGCAGGAGGTCAGCATGCTTACGCAGCACATATTCTGAGCAGAGGCAGGAATTAAAACAATGGCTGCTTTTTATTCTTGAATGCCTCTAATAGGAGGAGATTCATCTCTGATCCTCCAGCACTCCAACTGGGTGCTAAAGAAAGTCAAAGACGTGACGCCCAAATTCCCCTTGAAACACCTGCACCTTAACCCTGAGATTATCCACATCCACATCCACGGATCTGAAGCTGCTTATTATTCTAATTCAAAGAAAGCAGAGCAAGCCAGAAAATATGGATCAAAACTGAAAACAAAGCAATCAATATTTCCACAATCAATTATTTGCATCAGCAAGTGTCTGCTATGACACACTTTCTGCGAATTAGAAGTATGGATCTTTATTATTTTTTTTTAAATGATCCCCACTGGTGGTGCTAACAAATGACCAGAAAATGAGATCTGACAGTTGCAGAGGCGGTTCACGAAGAACCATGCTGGCCCTCCCCGATGGCTGGCCGGCGAAGCCTTAATGCAGGGCTTTTTACAGCTCCGGAGCTGCTGGTTAATGTGCATTAATGCGTGCTGCCAGGATTCTCAATTCCTTCTGTACTAATTGTTTTGTAAAGAACACTGGGGCTTTGAGAGGTGCCACTGCTCACCCCGAGTCTGTAGTAGCTCTTCACACAGCTCATTCGAGTTCATGTAGAGTCTGATTAGAAATACTCAACAGGGTGCACAGGCTATTTATAAAACGCACGTGAAAAATGGTATTTGCTGGGACGACGCCACGTCCTGAGATCGCGCACCTCAGCTCAGTTGTAATTTGAAGCTCTGATGCAGGTTAGTACAGAGGAGGGGTGGGAACCCTGGAGAAGTGGTGCAGTGGCTAACGCCGACTAAGCTGCGGCAGCCAGGGGAGTAGCCAGGGGAGTTCCTGCCTAGTTGACCCAGAAATCCAAGGCCAGCTTTGTTTTAACAAGTCAGGAAACCTTCCACCGCTTTAGCGACCAGCCCATTACCACAAGAAAGAGTTGAGTGCCTCAGAAGAGCTAGCAGGGAGGAAATTAAATGTTACACCAGGACAGAACGGTTCAGGGGGATTCACGTTTGGAGGAGGGTGGAGTCGTTAGGTATGAACGTTCATCAAAATAACTCAATAAATGAGGAGCAGGGGGTCCGAAAAAGGCAGGAATGCTTTATTACACACTTCGTTTCATTTAACGGACCTCTAAAAATATATATAAGAGGTGTGGGAAGGGAAAAAAGGAGTAAGTTCAAAGCCAGGCCAAGTGGAGCAAAACATTTGCCCCATGCTCTTTTAAAGGGATCTGGCTGGCTGTTCTGAGGAGCTACGGGCATGGACCCAGGCTGTTCCTGGCACTTAGCGAAAGAGAGCTAGCCTAGTCGGTGGGAGCCAGAGCCTGATCCTGCATCTGTAGGGGCAATCCATCAGGCCTTCAGCGTTCACACTGCAGCCGGCAAGGCTTGGTAAACACCATGTCACAGGCTATTAACAGAGCAGTTCCTCTGGAAGGGCCAAGCAGCAGTGACTGGCTGCTGCACGCCATGACCGTGATGTCAGTTAGCAGGTATCAACTCTCACTCTCTTTTGCTCTCTCTCTCTCTCTCTCTCTCTTTCTGTTTCATGTGTGCCTGAAACAACAACATCCCTTTGAGCTTTTCCTGCTTGATTTGCACTCACCTTGTCCTTCATCTGAAGCTCCCACAGACAGAACACAAGCCTCGACACAGGTTTTAATTATCTATGTTGCAGTATAGTTGACAGAAAGTTCAGATTTGATAATACCGCAGGATAAAGAGAAGGGTGGTAATTAAACACATCAAAAGCTCATGGCTAACCGGCACAACCGGCAATTTCTAAATGACATGGGCATTGCTTATGGCGTTAATCCTGGGACTATTCTAACATTTTATTTCACACAGGAGCGGAAAATAAGTACATTTTAGCGAAAGTATAAATAACGCATCTTATAAAAATCTTGGTTAAAAGTGCAAGCCAAAAAAAAATGGTAGTCCTAAAGTCGCTATGCGGTCATGCTTTCGAAAAGAAGTGAAAATGAAGTAAAGCAGGTGGTAATTAAGTCACCGATGGACCGGGGCGATTCTCGGTTCTCGGTTCGGGATGGCATTCGTTCAGCGTACGGTCAGCGGGTGGGCGGAGACTTGTAACGAGTAGGTCGGAATGTAAACGCAAGGAGTAAACATTAAGTGTAATTATGTATGCGGGTAAGTATTCCATTACAAATGATGCAAAAAAAAAAAAAGAAAAAAAAAGTGAGGTTTGCATTTTGGGTCATGTACCGGATTGCACAGGTTTGGTGCAACATGGAGGAAAGATGGATGATTTGTGCATATGTGTGCTCTGGTGTATTTGCATGTGTCTGTGTGTGTGTGTGTGTATATGTGTATGTGTGTATGTGTGTGTGTTGCTCTGCCCACACAAACCCCACTGCAGGAGCCATTACCTAACCTCCAGCCAGCCTCACAAACAAGGGAATCCATTAATGTACATCAAAGGTTAGCCAAGAAAATATATAAATAATCAACCAAAAAAGTGTGTGTGTGTGTGTGTGTGTGAGAGAGAGAGAGAGAGAGAGAGAGCAAACGAGTGCGGGTGGGGGGGATCAGACTTGTTTGTGAACTCCACCATAACCCCCCACCCCTCCACCCATCCAACCTCCAAACTTACTAAATCCCCAACCCCCCCCATCCTTTTAACCTAAGTGGGCCTTCCTCTTGCCTTTGCATGTTCACTTGTCCACTGCACTGTAGTCATTAACATATTTGGAGTGCAGTGAGCAGAAAGCTTAATTGTCCTTAATTGCTTGGCTAAATATGTTCTCTAATGATTTGCCTCAGATCTGTGACTGCCTTTTGCGCAATTTCCCGGCCGCTGGCTTCATTATCCCTGCCTCCTCAGAACAAAGCGTCTTCAGAGGCCGACTTGCTCCTTTCCAACCAACCACCCCCCCACCCCTTTTTACTCTCTCTCTCTCTCTCTCTCTCTCTCTCTCTCTCTCTCTTTCTACTTTAGCACAGAAAGCGGCTGTACGCAGGCTGGCAAAAGGAAAAAAGGGGAGGTGGAAAGCACAATAGAGGCCCTTTGTCAGGGTGCTCGACTCAGAGTGATTAGAAAACCAAATCTGTGCTGAGACAGAGTGTTAATTGACCGCAGCCCTGTCTTATTAATCACTGACTAATGCAAGGACCCCCGCTTTTAACCCCCGCCTTTTGTTTTTTTGTCCCCGCAGGCGCCATCTTTGTGTAAGCCTAATCGCCGGATAGCTGTTCGATACACGCGAGGCGGATGGCTGAGAACGTGCTGCACACAGGAGGAGGATTTCTGACCCGGAAGCGGCAAGAAACAAACTACAGGAATGCTTGTGTGATGTCCAAACACTGCGTTGACATTTCAAGCGCTCAGTTTTGGCCAGTCTCGCCAGTCTCACCAGTCTCGCCAGGCTTACATTCAAAGATCCTGAACTAAAGAGCCAGGACTACGGCTAAGAATATCAACCGGGTCAAACTTCTGTTTGGATTAGCCAGATTCTGTGAGAACTGTATTGCATGTGAAACAAACATTAGGCCATAATATATGAGATTTTACATGCAGTGTGAAAGTATTGTCATATATCCCAAAAGAATTGAACAAACATCCTTTATTTTATATCCTTCCATCAGAACTTCGATTGGAGTTAAAGCATGGGCATTGCCAGACTCATTTTCACTGGGGCACGTGCCCCCGGTATTGATCTTCAGTGCCCCGGTGAAATCTCATGCTCAAGTTTTAACAAGCTCCTGTACAGTATTTGGGAGTGGATTAGTTTATATGGATACTAACAGAAAAGAATGGATTTTTTCACACACATTATTACTGTCGGAGCTATGGAGTTAGAACGCTGCCGAAATGTTGAACAAACAACGTGATTTGCGAATACCATGCTTTACAGACACGACGTGTATATGGTGTGTATAATTGCGAATCAAAGGTTGCGTTCTGATGTGCACGCGGCATTCACGGACCCGTCTGTCTATGGCCATGCGAAACGAGAATAAGCATGACAGAGGCGTGATAACGCAACATCAATAACACCGCTGACTTTATTTCGCTTTATATATCTCCGAGCTGAAGACGTGTGTGTGTGTGTGTGTGTGTAAGCAAACATTATTAATTCCTACCGATATCAGCAGAGGGACACTTGCGGATGGTGAAGATGGCGCTCAGGTCCTCCTCCTCCTCCGGCAGTCCTTTCTGCAGGCGCTGCAGTTTGCGCAGGCTTTCGCTGCGCTGGTGCTTCATGGAGCGCACGTGCTGGATGAGGTTGAGCTTGGCCTTGGTGGAGTAGTTACACAAGATGCAGTGGTAGTAGCAGGCCTCGCCCTCCACCGCACTCTCGTGCTGCTGCAGGTGCTGCAAACAGAGATTGAGGAAAGGTGTTAGCTCTGCGTTCTGACTTCCATTCCTGTCTGGAACAAATAGGAGGAACAACTCAATGACAAATCAGGCGTCTTGTTTAACACCGGACCCTTCGGTGTTGTCTTTTCTGGACTCTTAACGGAATGGGAAACCGTGTCTGTGTCAACATACGCCGAGGATTCGACAGACTGACACGTATTATACACCGTCCGCATCCCCCTGCCGCCCACCACCACCACCACCACCGCTACCACCACCACCACCACCCGAGGACAAGCGTGAAGACATTGGAAGAAAAAAGGAAGCATTGATCTCCTTCACTCAGGAGAAGACTCTCGTCTCTGAAAAGGAAACCTCCAAACATCTGCCTGTTTCACGCATGGGATGCTAAATATTGATCTCGCTTACAGAGAGAGATACAAAACCACACTCCAAAAGCATCTGGAACATTCCTTGATGGGGAGATGGTTGGAAAGAAGGAGGGGTGTGTGTATGTGTGTGTGTGTGTGTGTGTGGGTGTGTGTGGGTGTATAAGAGAATAAGAGATGACCGACAATCCACAAAGCCACAACAAGCCTGACCACATCGCATATCCTACAGTGACACAACACTTCCACGTGCCGCTCCCACACCCGATCATCGAGCACACCAGCCTCAATCAATGAGACAAGGCCGAGAGCGGATAACACGGCTTTGCAGCTACACGTGTCTGACCACGGCTCACCTACTACCTCATCAGCATCCCGGCGCGATGCCTGAAAAGATGCCTGGCTCGTGCATACCATTACCCCCTCGCCTCGGCCGTTTCGAACACTAAAGCCTATCGACAGGCTTCTGTAGCTACAATCGATGTCAATCTCGCGTCATTCTTTCTTTTCCCTTAATCTTCACGGCCGTCATCTCTCTAGCCAGATTTCGTCTTCGTCCACGTGAGCATGTGAAAGTTAAAAAAAAAAATAAAAAAAATCTCTCCACAGCTGGAGAATCGAGTCCAATAATTTAAAAAAAACCTCTCGCTGTCCGTCATTAATGTTTCATCAAGATCTGCCGGCTGTATTATTAAAAATAAATTTTCCTTATGCGCAATGTGCTTTCCATTTCATCTTTGTAAAAAAAAAAAAAAAAAAAGAGGTAGATTCGGAGGGTCTCTCTGAGCCTGGGTAAACAGAAACGCTCAACGAGAGCCAGATCGATGTTTCTGGATCTATTTACCGCAGATTTGGGAAGCGCTGGCTTATTGGTTATGGCTTTTGGCTACTGATCAGAAAGGCGGTGAGTTGAAATCCCAGACCTGCTCAGCTGCCAAATGAGGCAAATAGCAAATGGCAAAGATGTAAATTTCTTTGATTTGTAAAAGACGTCTGCAGAAATCACACCGCGCAGGTGACCACAGGTGAAGCTTTTATATTCGGTGCTATTCTCTTGCAAAGAGAAGCTCTTAATCCCCTCAAACCTAAAAAAAAGGTCGAGCAAAACAAATTGATTCATTAAGACGAGGCTGAGCTCGCCCTGCAGTGTAGAAATGAATGCAATCTCTTCTCTTTTTTTTGCCAGGGAAAAACATTAGATTCTGTAACCCAATTAATGACACATGAGGTGTTGACAGCACCGAGAGCAGGGGAAAAAAAATATTAAAATATTATGTTGCCTAAAATGTGCTCACTCATCCTGTGGTAATATTTAATTTTCTGTAATATCCTAATATTGCCATAAGGGTTTTTTCTGGGCAATTGTATTCCACTGGTTCAGGTATCGTATGTCTCAATTGTACACCTAAGCTGTACATTAGGGCCACAGCTTCCAGGAATGGGCTTTTGCTTTTTTCTGTGTGCCCCACAGCTTCATGTAATGGAGTTATTAGGTGATTGTAAAAGGCTTTGCGCTCTCTCTCTCTCTCTCTCTCTCTCTCTCTCTCTCTCTCTCAATGGTGTGCTCTCTTCCTCTCTCGCTTTTTTCTCCCTCTCCTTCCGTCATGTTTGAAGTGGAAGGATGATGTCATTGAGTAGGTGCTACTAGATGTTCAGGGTTTTGTTGATTTTTTTTTTCCCCTCTGACTTGAATTTCTCATCTTTCCCTTAATTCGACTAGTCGCTGGAGCAATGGAACAAATTTATTCGTAAATAGTTTGTGCATGAGTTTTTGGGCAACAAACGTCGGGGTACGTGAACGGAAAGTGCGTCGATAAGTCACTGCGGTTTTATAGACTATGCATACATACAGGGGTTAGACAATGAAACTGAAACACCTGTCATTATAGACCACAATAATTTATTAGTATGGTGTAGGGCCTCCTTTTG
>JAOUQY010000004.1:2115322-2126697 GCA_028566355.1 Doras micropoeus | reverse complement strand
GCCCTACACCATACTAATAAATTATTGTGGTCTAAAATGACAGGTGTTTCAGTTTCATTGTCTAACCCCTGTATCTTTCATTCAACTTATTACAGAGAACAAATATTTTAATAGTGGGAAATAAACACATAAAAAGTATTTATGATGCTTAGAGTCTAAAAACAAATTGACGCCTTGCATTCATATAACCCTTGTAGCTCCTTCCTTTTATGTATTAGCCCATAAATGTAATTATTTATATTACAACACTTCAAATGTCCAGTGATTACATTGGTAGTAAAACAAAAAAAAGTGGCAAATTGAAATAACAAGAGGACAGGCCTGTATTTCATATATACAGAAAGAACGGCCACTCTCACTCAGCAATCCAGTCATTATATTATGAGCTGGGAAACAAGATCCCTGCTGAAAGAGAAAGAGGAAATATTCTCCAGCAGCGTAAAGACGCTGAAGAGACCGAAGCTGGCCTCATAACTCATCAGCTATACTGTTCTGTGGAAGCAACGGCCAGGACACTGGAGATCCATTCAGAAATAGGACAGAACAAAAGCCTGGTACTGCCTGTGCTGTGTGGATAGAGATGTGGAACCAGTGGGACCCAATGCTGCTGAAATAAGATATTTAGCGATAGAGAGAAAGAGAGAGGAAGAAAAAGCACTTCTCCTTGCAACATCAACAAAAATTTAATAAAGCCTGCTTCATATAACTCATTAATAAGGTCCAGCCCTCCCCTCTTTCACTGCTTAATTTAATATTACAATAATTTGAATAACCATTTGCATACCGGATCGAGGGTTAGCAATCAACTCTAGTGGCAAAAAATATAAAGCCTCCCCACGTCTTCATTGGTACAGTAGCCCAGACAGGCCTTCTGTTTCAAATTAGCAGAACAAAACCACTCAAACCTAACAAGTATAAATTAAGGAAATTCCTAAGCAGTGACAGAGATTACCCCGCTCATACGAAGAATCCAAAGCCGGCCAAATCCAATTTAAGACCTGGTGATGGCCAAATGCGGTGACGCTGCTGGAGAGAAGGTGGAGGAGCGCTGCGGTCACCGAAACGCTGAAGACTTCCTCCACTGTCTCCCCGTTTACATCTTTGCAACTGCCAAGTTCATAAATCAACGTGACCATTTGAAAAATGCTTCATAAAACACCAATGTGTGAAACCGCTTAAAAAAAAAAAACAGAACAAAAAAAAAAAAAAAAGAAAACGCTTTCCCACTTATTTCAGCAGCTGTGACCAATAAAAAAAGGCACCTCCAAGAGGTTGACCTCAGAGTTCACCACATCAGCAGGAGGGGCTGCATGGAGGGATCAGAGCACCAGCGAGCCTATGACACCGCGTGCGAGTGTGTTTTCCTTCTTCACACTTCTGTACCGGGGAGCCGCAGCCAGAGAATGTGTGGGCTATAAAGTCACAGTAAATGTTTGCCCTTGAAAAACAGCTCCGCATGTCCCTCAACCTCTCTCTCGTTCTTGTCACCTTAAGAAGCATAAAGCGGAACACAGGTGGACGAGCGAGAACGCAGAGAAGGCATGCGGAGCCGTAAAAAATGGCACGGACATCAAGCATGAAGTGGAACAGTTGCTCGCCTGGCTCTCTGCACGTCCAGGAAGATCCTTCGGTTCCGACCTAGCCCTTTAAATATTTCCACTAGTTCAACATATCTGAGCGCTTCCTGCGTTTTTCAAAACAACCTCTTTTCTCTGTTTTATCTTTATATATATATATATAGATAGATATTTATATATAAGGATTAAAAGCGCCTGATGAGAAAACAAGGTGCGAAATTATTTTTTCAAAGGGGGCCCCAATAAAAACCATATGACACCCCAGGCTGAACTGCTTAATTACAAAGGGATGAAAATCTGCACTCTACATCTGGCGAGATCATTGCCCCCATAATGCTGATAGATTTACAGCTCCCAGTCTCAACCCTGGACTCCAGTGCACGGCAATTAGGCTGTACATAAGACGCTTCGCTGGGCGTCCGTCTCAGCAGGGGAGGCCGGGTTTGACTTTTTCAGCTCGGTGCTGCCGAGCAGAAGACGTTAAGGAAATCCCCCTGATCGTAGTGAGTGATCCGGCTAGAACAGGAATCTCGAACTCAAATTCTACCCGCGCCACATCGGCGTTTTTTTACGATCTGTTGAACGGCTATAATCGAATTCTTTTACATATTATCTACTCTAGCAATTAACATTGCTGCATCAGAGCTCCAGGGTTCCTCCGGTTACCGTCTGTGTGTTTCACATGTGCCGGTTTCTGGATCTACTACTAGTACATACTGAAAATGAATGAATGAATGACCAAAAGAATGACCTAGGCTCTGGAAGTGAAACAGGATGATTCTAGGAAGGAGAATGGTTAACAGTTGTATGCACCATTACGCCAAGGTGATACCGTTGCCAATATTTTTAAAATAAATGTTAAAATATAAGCTTATCTATTTTCCAAATATCACAACTGAAGATATCTAATGTTAAGAAAGAACTTTCAGAAGAACCCACACAGTCTTATCTTGGCTAAAAACCTACATGTCTATCCCAGCTCTCTGGTCTTCGCACTCCATCAATTTTTTTTGAACATTTTGTAGATCTCTATACTGGTTGATACATTTTGGGATTTGGAGTCAATCATTGAATCGCGCTAAAGGCCAACAGCCGACGTGTTTCTGAGTCTATTTTTACATCAAACTCAGCAGACAGGAGTCGATTTTAAACCGGAGTTTCAGCGCTGTGAGATGCGAGCCCACGCATGCTGTACCGTGGCGCATACAGAACGCGGTCGGCCGCCCGGTTCGGTTTTTAAGATAAGTGTGTAAAAGTATTGAGCATTTTCAATAGCATTACTAACAAGTTTGCGCAGGTCTAACGTAACAAAGCAACACGCCATGTTTGAGTTTGACACCTGTGGTCTAAACAGACGGCCCCGATGCCAATAAGGCGACCCAGCCAGGACCCTCTTTGTCTTGTGTCTGTTTTTCATGAACACAGAAAGCAGATCAACAACGCTATTGTTTTGCGTGTAATTTATCCAGGCAAATGTGAACGGGCCTTGCGTCCAGCTCCTGAAACCATTCCTGTTGTGATGAACTCATAAAAATGAGTCTCGGGGTCAGAAGGGGAAAGAGTGAGCAGGGTCCACAGCCTCATTTTCTGGCCTGGATTTATCAGTCCCTGGACACTTCTGAGCTTCCAAAACCCAAACAGCACACACACACACACACACACACACACACACACACCCCTCTTTCCTTCACTGAGCACCATGAGCAGAACAGCACTGAGGCCCAGGCCACTCAAAAACCGTTAATCTGCCTGCTCGGGCGCTGACGTATTGATGCCAATGAGCTAGTGAGTCGGCCTTCCTTTGCTCTCTGTCTCCCTCTTTCCATCTCTTCAAAGGAACATTATTTACCAACTGGTGACTCTGTTTCCATGGTGACCAACTCTCAACCGCGAGGGGAAGTGACTTCCGTTCTACCACTCAGTCAAGTCCACTGTTGCCTTAAAAATTTGCCTTAAAAATTTGACTGACAAATACAAGCAGAGGCAACACTAAATCATAGAGTAAACCTGATTAAACATGGCGCACATCAGGGATTTGCTGAACACACAGCAATCAGGCAATCATACAGTTACCATAGTGGGGAGACCCGACGCAAGGCAAAAGGGAGTCATTAGTTGCTGGTCAGTCAGGTTCTGATTCGCTGATCCCGTTAATTTAAAACAAGACAAGCACCTGGTTAAAACGACAAGCTGAAACGAGGCAACTGACCAAAACAACATTGTTTGTTTGCTCTACTTTCACAGAGGCCAGTTCCTCTCTCCGGTTATCCTTTCTAAGGTGTTTGATGAAACGCAGATCTACCGTCGGGTGAATAAATTAGCCCGTGTGTAAACAACTCTGTAGCAAGCCACGAGGAAAACATGATGAGAGATAGATGGAAAAGGAAAGGAAAGGAAAAGGAAGCAGGAGAGAAAGAGTTGGAGAGAGGAGGGGGAAAAAAAGGGCTGAGGGAAGTTTTGGCAGTGGAGAATGTTTAGTTTTTCAGGCTTGTTGGATTAAAGATATTTAACCTTAAGTAGAGCATAGCGCGGGACCACCCAGCCACGCTGCTCCCTCCGTTTTGTGGTGTGTGACGGGTGACTGTCTTGTTTATTCATTTTCGAGGACAAGAGGAGGAGAAAAGGGTGAGACACTTTCATTCAGCCACACAGGGCACACAGTAAAAATACACACATACGGTATTTACGTCAGTTGCCTGCTAGATAAACTCCCTAACCCTTACACACACACAATAGTTATTCACTGTATGTTGATCATACAGCTGATAACAGAATCTATGGCAACATTCTGCCTGGAAAAAAAGGGAGTAAAAAAAATCATCAAAACACAATTTAGCTATTAACACGACACACAATCGGGTACTCTCTCTATAACAGGTCAGCCTCTTTATCTCTGTACACCCCCTGCAAATCTCTTCCCTCTTTGTGCTTACTTTCGCAATCCTAACAAACAGATGGCTTAAGGGGAGAACTCAAGTGTGGCTGCTGGTCTACACACACACACACACACACACACACACACACACACACACACACAGAAGGACAGATGCACTGCTAACCATCAGCAGGGCTGGAGCAGCTGAGCAGCCACGGGTCGCCGGCTGGCCTTTTCCAAACTGGGAGCCGCAAAGACTTGTGAAATTGCACCAGACTGCCAGAGATATGCAGCCTTGATCCCTCCCTTTCTGCTACGCACCAACACCAAGCTTCTCCACACCCACTCAGTCTGTGACTGGAAGCCTCGCTGGCCAATCCCCGGGCCTGGTTTATGGAGAAAGCCATTCTCTGTTTGGTTTATTGTAAAGCAAGAGTTCAGCGCCCTCCAGGCAGAAAGGGCCAGATGAGGTTCAGAGGTGACACGGAGGGTCACGGGTCACGCTAGCGGAGGTCTCATCGTGAACTTAAACACCATTTGGGCAAGCCTACACAGCATCCGTGCATACATTTTCTAGAGATGAAAATCTTTTATATTATTATTTCAAGGGAAAAAAAAAAGCATCTGTCTGCTGTACAAGGTGGTAGGACTATTATGTCTTTAACAGTGATGGGGGGTAAGAGGAGGGGGGTTTGAGCAGGATGTCTGAGTGGTGGCGGTGTGGACACAGTGCGAGTGCTTTATTAGCGCTGTACTACCAGTAAATCAGAGCTCGGCTCTTCCTGGAAGAGGAGCAACGTTTTTTGCCCACTGAGCACTATTACTGAACAATCACAGGCTAGCCATGATAATTAGGAGAGTATCTCCGTCTAAACGTCTCTCTGCCTCATTCTATCGCTCTCAGACCTGACGCCTGCCCTCCCACACCCCCTCCACCCCGACCCCTCACCCCCCCCACCCCCACCCTCTCTCCATCTCTACTCCTGGCTGATGTCTGGAGATCGAGTTGGGGTGTGTCTCTTAAGTTCTCTCTTTCTGCTAGCCCACCTTCCTCCACAGATAGCACTACAGAAACGCACCGCTTCAGTGATAGACCAAAAGACGACATTTCTGGAGTCTGACTAACGGGAGGATTGAGCTGTTACCGAGAGCCATGTTAATGTGTTTCCTCGTGGAGGCCATGGTTAGTCCCTTCGCCTGCATCACTGTCTGTTTTGTTTTACTGTGTTTTTCCTCTGTTCTCCGCCGAGTACAGACATTTTTCCCTCCACACCACTGAGCTGCTCCAGTTGGATTGCACTGGAGGGGAAAATAAGAAGAGGGAAGCCTGTCCAAAAAAACGCCGACACACTGTGGCTGGATTTGGTGGGCCGGACTGTATTAGCAGAGCTGATGTATGACAGAACGTGATCTATTTGCACAAGCGTGGGCCAGCGGTAGTGGCTGAATGTGTGCTTGTGTGCTCATGTGAGTTTGTGTATATCCTTGTGCACTTAATAGAGCGAGACCAGGAAAAACGACACTGGGGAGGGGAGGTAGTGTACGAGGGGTTTCTTGGGTAAAGATTCCCTACGTGATAGTGACGGCACTTTCTTCCTCTCTTTCCACGGCCAAGAGGCATCTGGAGTGGATTTTGTGCGAGCAGACACCGAGGAACATGATTACATTCAGTTAACTGCGGCCTAAACTGATTATGCATGTGCCAAGCTAATGGACTACATTTGCAAGAGGAAAAATAACATCCAATCAATCTCAATTACTGCAGATAGCAGTGGCCCCCGAGACGAGGAAGGTAGCCAGCTAACCCCCCATGCTCCTCCTGCTCCCCTGAAAGGTCTGACTGGAAGCTTACGCCCGGCCCCGGCTACACCCAGGTTGTCTGGAGTAGTCCAGACTCACATCAACTCCAGTAAAACTTCCTCATCTACATGATCTACATAAATGATCACACAAAGTCCAATCCCCTCCGCCCCCACTTAGGGGGAACACTTAGTACTTCTGTGTGCAAGAACAACAAACTAAGCAGAGCACAAAAAAAGCCAGACATAGTATTAATGATTGCTCTGATTAATTACAGTAGTAATTGGTCTAGTAATTCCACTACTACTTAAGTGGATTTACTTAAATACGAGTACTTCAGCTACTTGAGGACACTTTTACTTTATAATCTTCTCTACTGGAGACTTCCCAAATGCTCAGCATGGAACTCGCGTTCAGGAATTATTGGTGTCGACAATACTTGAGCTTGCGAAGTTGCAAATTAAGATGTAGAATAGTTTATGACATGGCATCACGTTGTCGCCTCACAGCCCCAGGTTAACCGATTCGACCCTGATCTCGGGTTACTGTCTCTGTAGAGTTTCACACATCCTCCTGTGTCCGTGTGGGTTTCCTCCAGTTTCTCCGGTTTCCTCTCGCCCCACGGAAAAAAATGCCAAATTGCCCTAAGGTGTTGATAAGTGTGTGAATGTGTGCGGGTGCACAGTGCCATGTGCTGGACTGGCACCCCTTCCAGAGTGTCTCTATTTCAAGTATCATGATATGATATGATATGATATTTTTGTCATATTGCCACACCTCTAGGTTTGTGTACAGTATATTGTGGTGATTTGGCTGAGGGACCTGGAATATTAGTGGACTTCCACTCTCGGTTCTGGAAAGAGTGAGAAAAGAGTCTGTAGTAAACTGTAAATTGACCTGAATTTTGTTGTGTGGCCCATCTGCAAGTGCTTACTGGGTGACCGTCATGACATCATGCTGACCGCTACAAAACCGCCAGCAAGCAGGAACTTGTACAGAGTGACAGAAGGTGAAAGTTCAGCGAGGGTAAAAAAGACAGACCGACAAAGAGGTAAAACGGAATGACCTGATCTCATCCCTGGACCGGGCTTTATGGTGGTCCGTGTGGTTAGAACAACTTGCCCGAGCTTTCCATGAGCTTTTGGTACATTCCAATATGTGGAGTAGTGGGAGGAGGCGTATTTTTAGAAAGGCCTAATATGGGCTGCATACCACAGACTCTCAAATTATCCCATCCAGCTTAGCCCTCAGTTTAAACCTTCCTTTTTAATTCCAGTAATTACAGGCTCCAATTTATACGGAGCCATGCACACAAAGGGACTGTTTAATGCAAACCAGTTTGATTTGGGTGAAGTGTCCCAAAGATCTCCCACATCTAACAGCCTGTTTATGCTGACTTGATTTATGTTCTCTCCAAAAAAATCCAAAAATATTACCCTTTTTTGCATCAGGTTTCATTTTCCCTCCTCACAGACAGAACCCAGGCATTCTGGCAGGGAACCATCGTGCTTGGACTGTCGGTGTGTACCACCATCGCCATAAAGCCAATGGGACATGAAGCCTGTGATGCTGCGGAGTGGCGCGCCACCTCAATAGAATAAACTCAGCATCCTCGTGTACTAATTATTTAAAAAGAAACACACATTTATAGGTCAAGTGCTGATGCAACTTGTCAAGTTGTGAATGTCTCTATTAGCAGGCGAGATGATGTGGATGCTGCTCTATTTGCTGCCTACATCTCATTTTTGGATCCCTGGAGTTCTGTGGGTTAAGGAACTGTTTTAAGTACTTCAGTGCTTGATGTGTGGAACATCTTTAAGCCTGCAATTAAAGGGAGACGGGCTCAACATATCTCAGTTGCCTTCATGCTCTGCAAAGATAGATGAGACAGAGATGTGGCTATGCCTCTAAAATGTTTTTAAATGTAATTACATGAGCCCTTGAGTGGAGATTAATGCCATTTCCAAACATACCAAGTGGGTTGGAATAGTAATTTGCATAGCCAGGTGCTGCAGGCAAGCTTAACCTTGTTCGCTAGGTCAAAAATTATACCTGTAGCGAAATGTGACTGCTTCCACAAGCTAGTCATGCAGCTCATGTTACATATTTGAGTTGTTGTGGAATTTGTAAATATCCTGACTGCGTGTCCAGACCTGAACCATGTGAGGCGGTCAGACAACCTTCCTAAAGGTCCTGAGGGTTCTGGGAGCTAAGTGCTGCCTTTGACGGTCAATGAAGATGCTTTCTCAGCACTGCCGCTGAGCATTATCCCCTCTGGTCAGGGTTATGACTGACCTGGGAGCTCCATCTCACACCTTCACCCTTAATGGGGTGCTGAGAAACAATTTCTCTCCGTATGTGTGCTGAATGCTGTTGGACTGTAGAGAGCTCGTAGACAGGAAGCCTGCAATAAAGCCATCAGCGGACTGGAAGGAACCCATTCATAAAGAACCCGCAGCTCTCTGAAGGAGCAGATGGAGGGTTGGCTGTTATTCCAAATTATTCTGTTTTACCACAGCTTTCTAATGTGATTAAAGCCTGCCATAAAAGACGATCTGTTTTTGCAAATGCTTTTGGGCAATAGTCGTTCTGGTGCAGTGACACTTGGTAAAAAGTGCTATGCTCTTGGAAAAGCTAAATGAATAAAATCCGATAATATGTAATGTTTGTTTTTGGTCATTTACTTTCCAAGAGCATAACACTTAAAAACAGAGTCTTTGTATAAATAAAAGCAAAATAAAGGAGTGAGGGCAGAGGGCACCATGATCTCAGAGGGAGCGTCTGAGAAAGACTGTATGTAAATATCTCAGAGAATGTTTGGGGGAGTAGCTGAGGATCTGTTTAAGTCTGTGAGAAATGGCTGAGGAAAAGGGACAGATAAAGAGGGGAAGGAAAAAGAGAAGTCCCTGTGCACTATGATGCCAGTTTGGGTTAACCACTCTGAGAGCCGGGGCTGCAGACACACAGGATAGGTGCCTAAGTGGATTCAGGCCTGTTAGATTTATAGCCATTTGTTCAGAGAGTGTTCATCCATTGGCTATTATGGCATGATTAGAGGAGAAGGTGAAGCTCCAACTCTGGAGAAAATCAATACAGCTGTCGAGAACGATCCTGCCTTTCCCGCTCCGAAGAGTATTAGCACCGAACCCTTCTCTCTCTCCTCGCTCACTTCACACTTCTTCATCCTCTCTACCGCCAATTTCCCCCTCTGTCCTCCTTCCCACCCTGCTGACCTGCCATGTCCTTCTGTCTCGGTAATACAACATGGCCACATCACCCTCAGCTGGAGTACAGTTACGGAGTATGAGATGGGATAGTGGTAGTAGATTCACTTATTTGCTGAATGAATGGGATCAAGCAATTCTAGTTCAAGTCTACACAACTGGAATAATCACTCACCTTGTAGAGCTTGAGGCTGGCCTCGTGGCGCGAATTGACCGTGTGCATGCGCAGCTTCTCCAGGCTGTTGGTGTAGTAGTCGCAGGCATTGCACTTGAGGTGAACTGGGTTCCCGATGGCCACACATTTTAGGCGCCACTCGTTACCCTTACCGCCCTCCTTAATGTGGGCCACCAGCTGGTATTTCTGCACATGCTTGTCAGTCTTGCAGTGCAGCTGAAAGTTGGCCTTCAGCTGTGTGGTGTAGTGGCACAGCTTGCACTGATGCGAGTCACCCACCACAGCCTTCCACTCATCCTCAGGCAGAGCGCGCTCAGCGCTCATGTGCAAGCCCAGCATGTCCAGGTTGTCGGTGGTGAACCGGTTGCACACAGCACACTGGAAGAGCTTCAGTGACGGGTCAGTGGTCTGCGACAGGCTCTCACCCAGGGTCATCAGCTCCTCAGATACCAGCTGCCCTCCGGCCAGACGTACGTCCATAGGAATGTCCCCTCCTACTAAAGACGCAGCATAGAAAGACAGGCATCGCTGTTATACATTCATTTTTAACACACATAAAGCACAATTTTAGCTTCCTAAGCTGTAATTAATGGAGCATTTCAGTTAGCCTGGATGTCCTGGAGAAAGAGAAACGGTGCTCAGGTTTTTCACAAACAGCCAAGTTTGTCCATATTGTCAAAGTGGATTTGCTTAGCAGTCCTCTGGAGGCTAATGTGCATGTGTGTATTTACATACCTAATTTTATTATGCCTAAAAAAATCCCTTTCTTTCATCTAAGACAAGGTGAGACAGATAAAGAAAGAAAGCCTGACTTCTCTAGCCTGTCTTCTCAGGACCAGGTACAATTATAGATTTATGCAAAACCTTCTTTGGACTTTCACAGCCCAAAAAAAAAGAGATCTAAAGAGTTAGCCTACTTTACTGTAAATCAGATCTGTCCTCCTTTGTTTGAGGAATTGTAATATAAAATGTGCATTTCTACTCCAGATCGACAAGCATCCCTTTTTTTGAATTCAAAGCTCTTGACTTGTCACATGAGATATAGGAGATGAGAAGAAAGCTCTGAGTAATGGCCAACAGAGTATTTAACGTGACAAAACAATCGGGTGGTTCAGAAGAAGATGCAGGGTTTAAAAAAAGAGGACAAATCAGGAGCAGACTGCATGTTTCTGCCCTTGCTTACTGATCTTTAATCTATCACTGCCCAGGCTGAGCACACCAGCTGACCCTGCCTGGCTTTACACTGAATACATTCCAGCAGCCTCTTTTTTTTATTTACAGCTGCAGCGTATATCCTTTTCCTCTGACGTCCTCTATCATCTGTACTTTTATAGCGGGGAGAGGAAGACCAATGCAAAAACCCATGAAATCATTCACAGACCTACCACTTGGGGTGCAGAAGTCTGTCTCAATAGGTCACCTGATCTATACATGCCAACTCTCAATTCCCCAGTTTCTCTACTGTCTCTATTTTCCTTGACTCATTTTTATTCACATGTGGTAAACAATTCCATCTTTGAATAGCCTCCTGTGTATGAATCACTTCTTATAATAATTTCTGTGGTTTTGTATCTGGTTTGTGCAACAAAACATTCCAAGATCATGACTGTTTCTTCCTACGTTGGCAGGACGGTGTGTTGATAAATTTCATTTAGAGTTGAATTTAAGGAACAGCACTGACTCAGAGTCTCTCTCTCTCTCTCTCTCTCTCTCTCTCTCTCTCT
>JAOUQY010000004.1:1358442-1374277 GCA_028566355.1 Doras micropoeus | reverse complement strand
GCACCACCAAGCTGCCACTGTTGGGCCCCTGAGCAAGGCCCTTAACCCTCAACTGCTCAGTTGTATACATGAGATAATTGTAAGTCACTCTGGATAAGGGTGTCTGCCAAATGCCATAAATGTAAATGTAAAAGGAAAATCTGGGATTTTAACACTTGCAGTTAATTATTACATTCGATTTATATTCAGCTTGTTGCTATGGCGATACGGGAACTGAAAATACGCTTTTTCGAATAAAGCAGGAGTCGTAAGCAGGAGAGATTTACGGAAGGGGAAAGGACGCCGGGTTGATCGGTGCCCCTCCTCCTTATTATTATTATTATTATTTACAGTCTCGTGAGCCAATAGGAAACCGGTAGGCGGGGCTTCCGACTCTTTGATCTGTATACAAATGGGGGAGATTATTCATTATTATCGTACTTTTCCCCATCCCTGTTCCTCGGTGCATATCGGCAGAAGAAATCGAGCCGTCTCGTAGTGCAGTGGTGTACGCTAAACGTTCTTCTGCTAAAAATCTCAAAAACTATTTTTTTTTGTCTGTAAATACCTGCAGTCTTTAGTCAGTTGTAGAATTTTGCATTTATGCTTGTAATATATCAGTCTTTGTGATTTTTTTTTTATTATAATTTTTTAAAACAGTAAATAGAATAAATATTGAGCCACGTGTAACAGCGGAACGTTTTGTGTCTTGACATATTTATGAATATTTCTTGTTAGAAGGTGTTCATCTGTTAAGAGTTTCTCCTACATGTTGATTTTTGTTGCAAGATTCCAGCTTTTCTTGGTTTGCTTTGCTTTGTTTTGTTTTTAATAACAGCTTATGTTTATCGCTTTTCAGCCAGTTGTAATTTTTTGCGATTTTTTTTTTGGCGTTTCAAGTAACACATGATTTCTGTAAAGCATGCTTAAGTGACATTGCGAAGTTAAAACTAAGCAGTGGTGTGTGTGTGTGTGTGTGTGTGTGTGTGTGTGTGTTTTATGGTTTCTGTTGTCTAGGGATGGAGCAGATGTCTGAGCTCTGTGAATGATTTAAGTGCAGGAGCCTGCATGTCTGAGATAAATGCATTTCATCTCTATGGGGAGTGAACTTGTGAAGAGAAATGTATTCCTGCTCGGCCTGTTCCCTGACAGAGAAAGAGAAAATCTGGTAAGGAGGAGGTTTCAGCAATGACTCGGGTATTGGAAATGTCAGCGAATGACCAATTACGTAGCGAGAGCCAGATTGTCTGCAGCTCGGTGCTTTATGAAGTGTCTGTTATTTAGTCCGAGCGAGCGTCTGTGGGAGTGTTGCAATTGCCCCGGGTTTAAACGGGTCCGCTTTATGAGACGCGTGTTTGTATGCGAGATATCGAGAACGCACTCGAACGCGCGTCGTAGCCGTTTCTATAGCGACAGCTCGTTCTCAGGGACTTGAGAATAAACCAGGTTTACGAAACGTACCCTAGTATTGTTGATATTGTGTAAACTTTTAGGGACATTTGTAGCTTGAAGCTGTATAACGTTCATCATCAGGACACGGAGACTTTAAAAATAAAGATAGTGAAGTGAAGGAAGTGGCGTTTATAGCTGCTATAATACGCACTAATTAGCATTAACATATAAAAATCTGTGGTGATCTGTGCTGAATCGCACTCCAGGACACAATTCATCACTGGAATGGTGTTGATTATTTTCCTCTCACAGCACAACATGGGTGTGTGATGTTTTATAGAGTTTATTAAGTATTTTTATAGTATCCGGAGGAAGAGCAGAACAAAAGGTGAGTCGATGTTAAAGTTTTTATTGATCAGTATCTAAAGGGGGGAAAAATGCACCCACACACACACACACTCACTATCTCTCTCACACACACACACACACATTCAAAGCCTCAAATAAAACATCTTAAAACAAGCCCAGCTCCCTTCCCCTACACTGGTTAGAATGTAATGTCCTTTTCCCATTGCTGGAAGACGCTCAAACCCACGCTGCCTCTTCTCTCCGCTGGAACTCCATTAGTCCAATTTATTAGAGAATGGAAGAGGAATGGTGGTGCTTTGAGAATGCATGCGATTTCACAAGCCAGAATCTTAAAATAGTCTGCTGAGTGGGAATTGTCCCGGGGCGAAAAAAAAGGCTCACATAAAACCAGTGGGAGCCTTGGACTGGTTCTGTGAAACGCTGTGATTTGTAGCTGAGTCATGTGTAATTACGGTTGTGTAAGACAAGTTCGGGACAACGTTGGAGCTTGATTATAAACTGCTTATTAGTGATATCAAACCCAGGTCAGTTAGGACGAGCAAAATCTTTGTAAGTGCAATAACTTACTGTTGTAAATCACACACACACACACACACACACATTATATATATATGTACATATACAGAATATCGACAAGCTTGGACGTAAATAATTAATTAGAATGCCGTACATTTAGCTTGAAGCTTCGGGAGGAGAAAAGGTAAAAAAAAAAAAATATCACACACCAAGAAAAAATGATGTTTAAATCCTAAAATCCAGATACAAACCCCAACCTCACACGCAAATAATATTAAATTCCTTGCAGGGATAATTACAACAAATTCATTTCTAAACAGCAAAAAAAAAAAAAAATTTACGCCCAAATTACATGCTCACACACAAAAAGCATTATATTATTATTCTAGAACTCGGATATGCCTTCTTCAGTAGTATTAGAAGTGACAAGGGACGACGAAGAGACGGACTTCATTCATATTTCTTTTGCTTTGTGCACAGATCATCTCGACCCAGCCATCAGATTGAGTTTAATGCTTTAACCTGCAGGTTTGTTTTTTTTTGTTTTTTTTTTTCTTTCGAACCAAAATTATCCCAGAGCCATTTTAGTGACCTGAGTTCTTGTGGCCGAGCTGCAATAGCCACCTAAAGCTAGTCGTAAAACAATCCGACAGGAGAACCGACGTCTCGGAGTTCAGTCACAGAATCCCGATCCGCAGTTGTCCGGGCGATAATTAACAAACCTCTACGAAGGACCACGAGTCGACGGGTTGAAGCCTGGTGCAGTGTGTGATTGTGTGAAAGAGGAGCCTAGACAGCTGAGCGTGAGCATGAGCATGAGCATGAGCGGGGCATGTTTGTTTTGCATTTACTGCTCACACAGCTGCGTGGACCGTCGTTTTTCTCAGAACGGAACATGATCTCGCTGCTTTCGTCTTTGGAGAGTCCAAACGGTGACAATACCAGTAATCTATGTGCTACATGATCATGGAGAAGGATGGAGAGACGTTCTAACTGTTTTAATGCAAAACATGTATGTTCTGTCACCATACTAACCCTTCTAGGTTTTACACTGAAGTACCAGAAAAACTGGTACACTTGGTTAGTCTGCCAACGTTGCACAGTCCTCACGCAGATGTTCGTTGAGGCCCCAGTGTTGAATTCCAAGGCGGTGTTGTACGCCTATCACGAGAAACGGTTCTCGCCATTCTCATCGGCCACGCCGCTGTCACAAGTTCGAAGTTTTGCCGGAATTCCTGTAGTCACGGTACACCCTTGAAATGCTCATCCAAACTTTTCTTCTACCTCCGAAACCATCTCACCAGCTCCAGCTATTCAACTGGGTTGAAAATTTCAAAATCGTGATCACTCGCGGTGGAAACGGCTCTAGAAGCTTCCATAGATGTCTGTCGCTTTATATATATATATATATATGTGTGGGTTTTGTACCAGTTTTTCTGGTACATCTGTGTATGTAAAACCCTACAGAAGGTGTTCCAAGCTGTGAGAACCCTTGAAAATCATTTTTTCTAAACTTCTGGCAGGTTCTAGGGAACGAATCATGAGCAGGAAAAGGGTTCTTCAAGGGTTCTTTAAAGAGCAGCTGGATAATTACAGGTTCTGAGCTTGCAATGAAAGGAACCTTTGATAGGAACCCTTTTTCAAACTCTAAGAACACTTTATATCTTAGCTCTTACAGAACCCTTCAAGAATGCTTTTCTCTAAGATCAGTAACCGTAACCCAAGGCAGAACTAAACTGATCACAACGATGCTTTATTTATAGCTACGAACGAATCGTTCCTGATTAAGAGGTCACTGTTGAGGGGTCATGCAGGAATCTTACACAGCGTGAGCTAAACATTTTTTCCCCCTCACACACTTTTTTTTCCCTTTTATCATCATCTACTTAATACTTTGACCTCCGGCGCGAGTGGCGATGTGTTAAAATCCAGCACTAATCACTCGTCTCACGATAAATCAGCTTTTTGTTTGAAAATGAGGAATTCTGAAAAGCCTCCTGGTGAGATGACATAAAGCTGGTTCTCGTTTATAAACTGGAAATGGCCTGTCTAAACACGGATCGGATTCTTCCCCAAATTTAAACCGGATTTGCTTTTACCTGATCTATATCTGGAATCCGGAAGAAAGGGAGGAAATGCTGTAAAGCAAATCAGAAATGTTATTGCTTTTGAGTCACGTTAAAACGCTGAAATGTCCGGTGATGAAGATACAGAAGTCTAGAATGAGACATGGTGTCAAACTCGAGTCAGGAAAGCTGGACATTTCCCATTTTCCGATGGACTCCTGCCAAAAAAATAATGAAGCACGGATCAAGCTTAAGCCTGCCCGTATATGTTTATACGTCTCATATTCAAAGTGGTTCAAACTCTGGAAGAGCGAGTACTCAGATGACGCACCAGAGGTCACGGTTAAATGGGTAAGAATTCTTCTTTAGCTGGTGTTTTTTTAAATCTGGCATGGACAGCAGGTAATAGTTTGCATAGTTTTATATGTTTTTGGCCAAACGTCCCAAATCACTGTCAAGTTACACTCCGTGATCATTCAATCCTGATCTTTCCAGACATCTTGTCTCCCTACGAGCTGCGACGGTGTTTGACGTTATTGTTATTGCCCTATAAAGCATGTAAACTCTCAGACACACGCATCGTCGCTGCAGGTTAAATATCTCGCCCCCGTCCTGTCTCTCCGGGAGAGAAAATAAACTTGGAAAGAGATGTAGAAACGCGTAATATATTTCAACAAATCCATCAACTTGCTAACGCAGGGCTTTGGTCTGCTGTTAAGAAACCCTCCCACCTGGGAGCTCTTCGAGTGGGAAAATGGCTTCACATATTTTTTTTAATGTGTGACAGATTGCTAACTCTGCACAGAAGGGGAATATGTTACTTTTTTTTTTTTAAGACGCAGCATTTTCGCCTCGCGTTTCGGGTTTCCTCCGAGAAAATGAAAGGAACGCATCGTGAGCGATAGACCCTGCAGCCGTTGCGCCACAGGACCATGTAGTATG
This sequence comes from Doras micropoeus, assembly GCA_028566355.1. Taxonomy (NCBI): domain Eukaryota; kingdom Metazoa; phylum Chordata; class Actinopteri; order Siluriformes; family Doradidae; genus Doras; species Doras micropoeus. The sequence continues at coordinate 1,369,013 of JAOUQY010000004.1, read as the reverse complement.
ACTTAACAAATTACCCATAATCCTCCATGTTGCAATTTACAAGTGCACCTGGGCTGAATGTGGGTCGCATGCTTAACCAGGTGTGTGGGCGGGGCTAGAAAAATAGCCCAGGTTATCGATTGGTCAAAAAATCAGTGGAGTGGAGTCAGTAGGATGGTGGTGTGTCTGCGCCAAAGTTTCTCACTCTCTTGTCTTTAAGCATGTATTTCATCACAGTGTACGGGATCTGAATAATAATCTGCAGCAGACTGTAAACTTCTCCGTGTCTGATTATATGCTACAGTAAAGATCCTCTACTGTTAAAGCACATGTCTCGGTTCACGTCATCAATCAGCACGATCGGGAAATCGGCGCATACGGGTTTGCTTAAACATGTTCTTCTGACTGATCGTGAGGTAATAAGGAGACGTCCGTTAACGCTTTTTGTTTCCGTTTCCGTGTTTACAGCTGTCCCGGAGTTAGCCGTCCTGCTGCTGGTGGATCTTGGACAAACGTCGTGTATACTAGTGTTTACACTAGGCTTTAATCTGAAATCTCTCATTTATCAACTGCTGATAAACCGTTCTGTTTAGGGTCCTGTACATCCAGGGTCGCGCTCTCACCTTCACACACTGCGTACCGACGGGAAAAGCTTCAGTGCAATGTAGAATGTTTGTAGATGAAATGGAAAGGAAACGACGGTCGAGATCGGTTCTGTTTGCTCGACGTGTAGCGGAAGAGCGTCCGGGTTTTCGTCAGGTTTGACTTTTGGGAAAAGATTTGTCTATAGAGTAACAGAAATGTTAATATTCTCAGGCCTGGTTCTGTTTCTTAGTCTTTACACCGTACAGGCTCATCTGGTAAGTGCAGGGGTGGTTTTTATTTATTTATTTATTTATTTTTAAGTTTTTTTAAATCCCAAGAGCTACAAATCCTTCATTTTTGTTTTTGTAGACTAACCGCAACTCATTTTGGTTAATTCTCATTTCTCAGATTAGCCTTCACAGGTTTTTTTTTGTAATAATAATAATAATCAGTTTTTTTGTACTCCGAGTCAGTCCTCTCTCTCACCGTCTTTGTCCTTTGCCACACATGGCATTGTGTTTGCTCTGATATTCACCCACGCTCGTTTTTTTGTCCTCTTCTCCGTCTCGTATCTCTCACTGTGTTGTTAAAGAACACTGCGAGCGCCTGGGCGATCATGTGGCCCAGGAGATGGCTGCACTGTGTTCCTTGGCTTTCATGCGCAGAGCGGCGATACTGGACGACTTCCGGTCAGGGTCCATGTTCAGATCGTATCCGTTGATCCCGGCGCTCATGCCTGGACTCCCGAACAGACTGCCCATGTGGCTTTGTCCCATGTGACCTCCAGGACTGGGCACGCCCAGGAAGTCGGACACTCCGCTCGCAGCGTGGGGGTGAGGGGTCATGCAGGAAGTCACCGAGTCACACGGAACAACGCAGCCTGGCACTGGGGACGCCGCGCTGCTTCCTCCGATCCATGAGGGATTCTGGATCTGTGATGCAATGGAAAGAAAACACTTGTCTGTTAGTCTTATTATTATTATTATTACTACATCTCTGCACTTATTAGACATTTAAATCAGACACAGAAAGTTAAAATTAAAAATATATATATTCTCGGGTATGTTTCTGAGCAACAAAACATCCCAGGAAACTCTACGCCTTTATCCTCATTACCAGAGCCATCATATATACATATTCATAAATATGCTAATTAAGAAACGCCCCCAAACCCTCATGCCGCCCAAACACACTAGTATCACCTAATGTTAGCTCCCTGAAATTAGTCCTGAGTGGTAACCCAGTATTAGTCTCCATTTACAGCACCCAAACCTCTAAAAGTGCGTTACCATGGCAACCACCGTCCTTTAATGACGAACATTAATTACAGTTCGGCGGTACGTTACTGATCCTGCTGTGGCAATCAAACCCAGCTAATACCGTTTCACCATCAATTATAAATGTTATAATTGTATTATAATATAATATCTGTGCATTTGCGTAACACGAGTTTGCTAAACATTTGGGTGAAATGACCCTGGTCCTGTCCCATAGAGGAAGTGGCCTGCCAGTAGGGGGCAGTATGAAGCTGTGCCAATGCGTCTGCTTGCTAGCATAACCAGCACTAGAACGTGTAAATGTTACAGCCAGTAAATATGACGAGATCCCAACTGGGGAACACCTGAAAGGCACCTGGGCAGAAGCTGATTGTCGGATTCGCGCTTTTAGACCTCCTGCGTTTTATCCGATACAGACGGGAACGTTCGGTCATCTGATGGAATATTATATAAAATTTTATAGAAATCGACAACAAAGAAACTGGAAACTGGACAAAGACCCTGCACAGCGAGTGTAGTGTGTAGGACATGCGTTAGTTCTGGCATTCCTGTTTCCAAAACTGTGCGTTCAGCCTGAAGTCCTGATGTCTTGAAGTCTCGGACGTGACGCCGAGTCCCAGGGGCGTGTTTTTGTTGTTTTTTTTTTAAGAGATTTATCAGGGACTTTGAGGTTCTCAGCCTCACTCAGAAGAGGAATGTCTGTCTGTGCTTCTCTTCAACACCTAGCGTGACTCTCTGGATCTGTATTTTCTGCTGAGAGGAGGAGTGTGGAGGGAAGTGAAAGGGCAGTGGTGTGTGTGTGTGTGTGTGTGTGTGTGTGTGTGTTGAAGCGAGGGGATCTGAGGGAGGGCTGCAGCGGAGAGAGATGAAAGCCCTCTCAGGGAGATGCCCCAGATGTGCGTCGAGTTGCATTCCACAGCTGCAGGCCTGCTCCCTGAAGAGCCTCCTCTGCTCTCCCACTCTCCTGCAGATTCACAATAAATCCGGGGGAATCTCTCGCTCTCCTGTGAGGGCGTGTCTCCGATCCTGACCCGACTTCTGGGACACGAGAAGCCTCGAGCTTATCTCCGATCCCACGCGGTGTTTACAGCACACGGAGCTGCTGTTATTATTTATCCTGTATTTATGCAACAGAGCTGATTGAGTAAGGAATAACACTCTGTGTCCTGCTAGAGTAAAATACTCAGTGACAGTTTGTGAGATAAAGCAGAGTTACTGCTACCATCTCCGTGTTGATGGCTTTCCTGTAAGAGCACATCCTGGGATGTTTTATTCTGTAAATCTGATTAGAGTTCATCTGCAAAACAAATTCGTTCCTGTTCTCACTTAGGTTATAGCAGCTATAAACAGTCATTCTCTCAGCAGAATTCTTGTGTTTGCTTTGATTGGTACACACATTACCCAGAAACCGCAGAGAACTGATAGCTCCTCTGTGCTGAAGGTGTCGGAAAACGTAGTTACAGCTTTACCTCTGAGTGTTACAAAGCGCTGACGCTGGAGACTCCTTCCATAAACGTTCATAAAAAAACTATCCTGATGATTACACAATATTTCATTTATGTACCTATGAATGAGCTGTTGCTATAGAAACGGTAACACTAATCCTGTGATTTGCAGCTGCCGTTATAAAAAAAAAATGAATCAAACCTCCTGACCAATCAGAATCCAGATTTTTAACAACCATGAAGCACTCCAGGAATGTCGATGTACCCTGTAAATATATACGTCAGCCGTACCTGAGCGTAGTTTTCTGGCCGAGTGAGCAGCGGAAGCTCGTAGGCGGTGGAGAAGTGCGTCCGGACCTGCTGCATCTGTCCAAAACGTTCCCTCTTCCTCCACTTGGCTCTCCGGTTCTGGAACCATACCTGCAGGAAACGGCGGTATTTAAGAAACACGTTATAAAAGCTGCTTATTTTTTCTTGCCTAATTGATGATCATTATCAGCACGTTCTCAACTCCCAGCGAGAAAACTTGGACACGGATTAAAAAAAAACCTTTTTGTCCTGTTCAAGCCAGGATGTTGCAAAACGCTCTGTCAGAAATCCTCTTGGCTGTTGCAGAGCGCTGTATTATTTTTCAGCATCTCTTCCTGGAAGAATAGTTCAGTGAGACCTGCGTGGTGTTTGATGTTGTGGGAGATGACGGATTGCGAAGGCCTCCTCTGAGGCTTTTTTTTCTCCTCTATTGGAGCCGTCAGTAACAGCAGGAGGTAGAGCGGGGAGTGCAGGAACCCACCGGGGCCAGAGGTCTCGGAGAACCGTGTCACTCCTCCACCTTCACTCATGATAGATTGGAAGAATGGGTTTAAAAAAAAAAAGGAAAAAAGCGATTTCACTCCACAAACACTGGTAATAAACGTTTAGTGTCATGAAGTGTTTGTGTGACTTTTGCAATTCATCAGGATTGAGTTGGTGTCATTTTTTTTTTTGTTTGATTTTTTTACGTAATTTTTAAAAAAACTTTATTCTAGTGTCACAGTGCACTTTTCTAAAATATCACACATTTCTAAATGTTTTTATAATATTTTTAGCAACAGTAACAAACTCTGACGGGATGGATATTTCAAATTTAATATTTTTATTTTCTCCTTTTTTTTTTTTTTTTTTTTTTTATAAAGACAGCAAACCTTTCAGGAGTCTAACACAAACAAATGCTAGCATCTGTTTCATGCTCCAGATATTCGTGTATGTGTTTGGGTTTAAACCGGAAGTGAGCGTGGCCTAATTTAAAAGGGGTTTTTGTCTTTCTTTTACTCTTTCTTTCATTTTTTTCCCCCAGTCCTGAGGTCTTTCGAGGCTCCATCAGATGCCCTGTGAACCTTTCTGGCACGTTTTCTAAATGAAAAAAAAAAAAAAAAACGAGACAAACAGCGCTCCTCCTATTTGTATCTGTTTAAACGGCATTACTGTGTTGGGTTACGTCCCGTAATCCCGGATATCGTCCCGCAGGCGGTCCTGCGTGTCGTGCTGCTGTGTACGGGACGGTTATGTATTTTTCACCCGACCGTATTATACACACGGTGTTCTCATCTCGGAATTTCTCAAATCAGACGTTTAAAAAAATGTATTTTTTTTCTGACAGAAGAGTTCCTTTCGGCGTTCGGGTCTGGAAAAGAACATTTGGCCCAATCACGTTGCCGATTTCTGGTCCACCGAAACGCAATTTTCCCTTGGCTTCCACACGTGCGTGCAACTCGCACACAATTAAAAAAGGCAAGTGAAAGAGACGAAGCCATTCTTCTAATTCTGCAGCAGCACAGACAATCAAAGAGCAAAGAGAGGATGGTCCTTAATACAGACAATGTGGAGAGAATTTCACTGCAGTTCCTAGAACAAAACGTTAGCAGATCCTGCAGCAGCACCCCCCCCCCCTCTTTCCCCCTCACCCCCCCTTTCCCTTTGTGCTTAGACTAGCATAGCACAGCATTCTCATGACAAAAGTGTACCATAATTACCTCTGACAACTGATCCTAAAAGCGTTGTTTATGAGAGCATTATTATGTTTAAACTACCATCAAAGGCTGAGAAAGCGATCTAAATACAAGCCCAGTCTCAGATGGGTTTAAGTCTGGCATTTTCCACTGCACAGAAATGTCATCTCACTATCTGCTGTCCGTGAAACCTGATCACCCTGCCGCTCTGATTGCACTCGATGTCATGTCTGATCTCAGACTCCTTTAGTTTAGCCTTCCCTTCAACGACGTTATTTACCGCAGTGACGAATCAGAACATGCATTAACCATTAACAAGTCCAGGATGAAGACCATGTTTATGGTTATTCGCTGGCAGAAATGGACAATCCTGAAAAGCAAGTCGTGATATGAAGATTCATATGAAGACTAGCACGGATTGCTCATTTTTGTGGCAAGTAAGCAACAAGTTTGTGCTGAATCCTGGATTCTGATTGGTCGATATCCTGCTCATTATCATTTATATTTCTTAATTAAGTCCAAGAAAGTTAAAAACAGCTGATGAAAGAATGAAGAATGTTTACAAGACGAGTGCCAACGGGAACTTGTTTCACGAACGATCCACAACATTAAATGTAACTGAAAACGGATAAGAAGTACGATGTGTCGTTGCAGTATAAGACGACCATAAGACTTAGCAGCTAATACTAAACTACGGCACGGTAACCGTGACTACGCTTTATCCCACAACACATGATTGATTAGTGACAGTAGGTTATTTTCCTTTAACCCTTAACCGGAGGAAAAGGGTTTAATAAGGAGCGTTATCTTCCCGTGGGTTAGTCAGCTCTGTGTCCTTTAAGCTTTGCACACGTTTCTTGGATTTATATGACTTGAGTAGGAAAAAAAATGTCAGCGAGATGATCTGTGTGTAATGGATTGTGCAGCAGCACAGAAAAAAAGTGACTTGTCCCCGTTTTCTTCCTGTCCCCTGCTTCAGATTTCTCCTCGCTCTTCAGTTGGGAAATTGAGGAAAGCGAGACGGGATCGTTTCAAACCCAAGCTTGTTTTCATTTTATGTTTAATTTCCTGACGCCTAAGCCCCCCGGCTTTCCGACGCTGCTCCTCCAACCCCGAAGAGGCGTGCTGACAAGAAAAGGTGGACGTATTCCCTCGCTCCTCTGCTCTCCTCTTTCTGAACTCGAACACACAAGCCAGCACAGAGGAGTGTAGAGTTTCTGCTCTCACCAAAAAAGCCCGCCTTTGTACCAGAGAGACCGAGAGGCCGAAGCTTTGAGGGAGGAGTGTTAGAGAGCAGAGTTCACTTTAAAAATGTCTTTTCTTTTCCTGTCTCCGTCCCATGGACTTTCCTTCTCTCTGCGCCGTTTTAAAACTTGTTCAGCGGCTTGTTGCGAGGCAAAAAACTGTATTTTTGTATGTTTAGCACGCGTGGTAACGACACGGTAATTGGTAAAGACGTTGACAGCTAAAGCCACTTAGACGCTTATTACGGAGCTTTATTTATGTTCCAGCGCTGGAGGAGAGCGAACAGAAACACTAAACTCAGCCCAGCGGAAAGAGGGGAAAGATCAGCTTTGAAGTCACCAGCAGCTTTGAGGATTGATCGTCTGCTTCTGCTGTCACTCAACTTCACCTTTTTTTAGAATTTAAAAAAAAAAAAACGGCAAATATTCAGCGTTGTGAGTTAGCTAGCTTTTTATGACATCCCAATATTTTTATTTGTCTATCAAATCAGACACATGCTCACATCCAGGCCTGGTTTATGAAGGAGTGCAGTAAATGATGTCAGTATTTTACAGATGTAACAGAGTGCTAATTGTGACTGAACTCAGCCAGCGCCTCGGCCAGCTCTCCTGTGCTTTTCTTTCCATGACATTTTTATTTCCATTTCAAATAATCCTGTCATATGAAACTGCAGGCTGTCAAGATGAGGTGCAAGTTATTAAAGCACTTAACCTTTGACCTCGGGCATCTAGCTAAACTTTTGTTCACTGTCTGGTAGGAGACGCAAACCAAAAGTGGTGGCGCTTTTCAGATTCAGTGAATTTCATTTTATTGTATTCCTTAACGCCAACAGTGCATTTATACGCCTTTTTCTTTTTACCTGAATTTATTCAGCTTTTGAGCAGTAACATAGCTCATCTTTATGTGATATATTTGTTGTTATTTATTTGAGGCGTACGAGATTGTAGTCAACGCGTATGCGCATGTGACTGTCCTTCTTAGGTACGCTTACCAACTAAAAGCGGATCTGTGTTTTATCCGAGTAACTGAGATGAGGTTGAAGGTTAGGAGTGAATTTCGGCACATCCAAAGCCTCCAGCCAGGTTCTCTCACCCAGCCCCGTGAGGAGGGAGGGACACATTCCTTCCCGTGCAGTACGTTAATGAAAAACAAACAGTTTAAATCCCAGGGTTCTTAGTAAAGCGTGCACGTGCTGTCGGGTAAAGTGGGTTCTCCGTGTTTGTCACTCAGCACTGGAATGCAGCCATGGTCCTGGAAGGATTACATGCAGATATGAAAAGGGGGAACCGGAGGATCATGGGTTCTGGGCTTTTCCAGATCCAGATATGTTGTAATTCAGAGGTTCTTGTGAAGGCCGTGGGTGAAACCCAACACCGAGCACGGTGTACACGCTGTCCTTTTTACCCCCCTTTGTTTCACATATGGATTCAGATATCTGAAGGTTTTCAGAGTTTTCTTGCCTGCGTTTACTCTCTCTGGTCCTCTTCATAACTCCGCACTTCAGAAAAGCCTGAGAAAGGTTCTGACTGAGGATGCTGTGATTTTAACATATTCAGACAGTTTTCACTCTCAAAGCAATATTTTGGTAAGACATGTGTCCTGTAGGTTCAGTGGAATGTAACTAGCAGAATTATAACATTAACTGCTCACTGTCAGGTCCAAGGCCTCAGTATTGGTGATGCGTTTCCTCGATGCAAACGATTAGTGTGTAAAAGTTTGATGTTATAAAACCGAAAAATACATTTGATGAAATTTATGAAACGTATAAATTCAGTTAAGTAAGAACATCTATAAATTTAGTGCAATGCAAAAACTTGGAACAGCCTTACTTTCAAATTTCAAAACCAAAAATTCAATAGTACAGTTAAGTCCAAAGTTTTCACCCCCTTCACTTTGAGTTTACGAAGCCAAAATATTTGATATCCAATTATGTGCAAAAGTATGCACACTCTTTGAATTTACAAAGCAAAACAATCAATCCCAAAATTCATTTTGATGATGATGCATGCTCATTGAGGCAGTTAAGTGCAAAAGTTTACACACCCTTAATTCCAGCTTACAAAACCAAAAATGCAACGGTAAAGTTACTAAACAACTAAACAACTTTTTCAGTCCTTAGTCAGTTTTTCAGTAATTTTTTTCTTTAACTCTCAAACCTGTCTTGGTTTTGTTGCTGGTGTTGAGATACTTGGAGGCTTTAAGGAGGTGTGTAACGTGGACTTTACCTGCACTCGAGCCTCTGTGAGGTCCGTCCTGAGTGCCAGCTGCTCTCGAGCGTACACGTCCGGGTAGTGCGTCTTTTGGAAGACTTTCTCCAGCTCTTCCAGCTGATAGCTGGTGAAAGTGGTGCGGTTGCGCCTCTTCTTGCCCTTGTTGCTCTCTCCTTCGCCTTTGTCCAAGGGGGAGCCGAGCTCAGAGCTGGGTCTCTCCTGAGGAACCTTGGCTCCTGGATCCTTCACGCTGAGGTAGCTACCATCCATCCCTGTGGGGTCGGTGTTTGCCGGCAGCTCCGAGTCGGTCAGCCCTGTGGTGTCTTTACCTGGAAATAGACGAGGAGAGAGAGAGAGAGAAAGGTATAGGTTAGAGCTATGGGGTTTGAACTGAAGGAAACTTCTACAAACTGATAGTTGAACAGATGGATGACCTTCCATCTCGGTGAATAAATAAAATTGCCAGATGATGTTAAATGAAAATACGAAATGATGTTGCTTGTGTTTTGTGTCCTGTTTCATCTGCTCGGATTCACACCTGCATGTCGTACCACCGGCGAATAAAAATGAATTTTGATCCATTGCCTCAGAGAACAATCCAGAGTTCTTTTGGCCGTTTGTGAGCCTGGAGCGGGAGTGTTGGTGTCAGGCCTTTGGCTTTTGTAATATCTAAACATGTCTGACTTGCTCCACTTACGGCTGCCAGTCTCAGCTCGTAAATCAAGTGCTCACATGAAACAGATACACAGAAACAGATGTAATTGCAGCCTGATAGAAAATTGCAGGTTTCCTCCTCTATGGCTGGATTCTTCTCAGCAGCCTCAGACACGCACTCTCGTCTGTGCGATCTGCTGCGACTCGGAGCGTGGGCCGGTCACGACGCCAAACTGACCCAGCGATGAGACGCCGGAGTGGTAATTTTCTGCATCAAGCCACTGGAAATGCACATCAGCTCAGCTGTGAAACCTCAGTCTGTCAGTCAGAAATGGATTCGATTTTTTAGGCTGCTTATGAAGATTTAGCTTCTTAAACGACTTTACGTGGTAAATATCGTACAGGGATCCGAGCTTCGGTCAGAGCGCCCCCTGTTTGGGATTGCCTCAGGAGGGAAAGAGTCAGAATTATTTTCTCATGTTGCAACAAAGAGAGCTGAAAATAAACATTGTATGATGCGAGTCTCTGGCATGTGAACCGCAAAGGTAAGGTCTGAGCACTGGAAGTGTTTTATTTATGATGGATTTCTGGAATTTGCTTCCTGAGAAACTCAGTAACTGACTCACTCATTCACTCAATCGTTAATTTACTAAATCACTCACTCAATGCTGGTTCACTTATTCATTTACTCACACACATGTTCACTCACTCACTCCCTCAGTCATTCACTCACTCACTGACTAATTGACTCACTCATTCACTGATTTGCTCATGGACACTGATTCATACTTTCACTGACTAATTCATTCACTCCTTCAGTCAATCATTCACTCACTCATTGACTGATTCACACTCATTGACTCATTCATTCATTAACTCATTTATTCACTCACTCATTTATTCACACACTCACTCATTCACTGATTTGCTCATGGACACACTGATTCACACTGTCACCGACTCATTCATTCATTAACTCCCTCAGTCAGTCATTCACTGACTGACTCACTGATTAATTGACTCACTCATTCACTCATTTGCTCATTGACACACTGATTCACACTGTCACTGACTCATTTATTCACCAACTCATTCACTGACTCACTCATTTATTCACACTCATTCACTGACTCACTCATTTATTCACACTCATTCACTGACTCACTCATTTATTCACACTCATTCACTGAC
>JAOUQY010000004.1:1275933-1289425 GCA_028566355.1 Doras micropoeus | reverse complement strand
AACAAAGCAATATCAAAATGTATAAAAAATAATTTAAGAATAGAAAGAAAGAAAGAAAGAAAGAAAGAAAGAAAGAATTAATGAACAGATAAAATATAAAGCAATAATAAAATGTATAAAATAATTTGAGGAAAAATTTTAAGAAGGAATAACTAAAAATAAAAATAAAGATAATCTAAGAAAGAAAGAAAGAAAGAAAAAAATAACTAAAAAGATACATTAAAAGTAATAATAAAATGTATAAAAATAATTTGAGAATAAAAAGCAATAACACTAAAAACAAGGCTAGCTGTTTATTAGCTCTAGCAGGCGAGGCTGGGCTACCTCTACCAGCCGGTACAGTAGTTTTATTAAATGATAAAGATATGTTCTACATCTGTAATGCAGCATGTTAGAGGAGAATGATGTTGAGTAAAATGAGAGAGGAGACTGGAAGGGGAAAGGAAAGCGCGGATGTGGAAGGAGAGCTGAGAGACAATTCCGCGTTTCATTATTAACCGCTCACTGAGTACAGAAATATAAATGCTAGATCTTTCTACACCCTGCGCCTATGTGCTAGTGTAATCGGATCTCTGTGGAAACGCTATACCTATAGAAATGTTCAACCTTATGCCTGTTCGTTTCCTCAATTCAACACCCGCTCACTTATTTTCAACTTCGCTCTTTCTTGGTATATTCAAATAAATTAACCAGTACTAAGTACACCGAGGTAAACGAACAAGTTTTGATCGAGAAATATATTTTTACAAAATAGTTCTGCAATGCTTTAAAGTCAGGCGCGTTCCGGTCAGCTCACACGGGGTCCTTTTCAGCCATATAAATCCTGCTCTTGGTTAGTTGCGATTTTGTAGTTGCCGGGCAGGCCGACGGTCTGGAGCGCGTCTAGCTAGCTAATATCCTAAAGAAAAAAAAAACAAGCAACATTCGAAAAATAAACGTTCAAACACATAGAGAGGCTTGACATCTCTTTCAATACTGAAAGTAAAGGTAAGAATAACATTGGAGAATGAATAAACGACGAATTTTGCCGAGTCCTCTCATGTCGAGCCGACGTCGAGTTCATGCCGTCTAGCTTAGCTTAGCTTAGCTTAGCCTAGCCTAGCATATAACATAGTATAACATTTTAGTCCAGCCTTAGCATGAGCTAGCTGTACAAATTACATAACGTCTGTTTTAGTGTTAATATTTATTATTTGAACTTCTTTTTTATGGAAGGAAGGTTTAATTCGGGGCATCCGTCGATGTGATTAGCATGTTCGAACCGGCTCGTGCTCGCTCTGTCGCTAATTGTGTAGCCTTGATGGTTAGCGGTGATGCTAGCTAGCATTAGCAGTCGAAACGAGAATAAAGGATGGAGCGAGGAGGAAGAAGGAGAGAGAGAGAGAGAGAGGGAGGGAAGGAAGGAGGGAGGGAGGGGTGGTTTGGGGGGTTTATAGCAGATCGAAGACACAGAAGTAGCCTTTTAATAATTAAAAACGGATTAGTTAATGCAGTAATCGGTGTGTAAACGGAGTTAGATCGAGGCTGCGTTAGGCGAGTAGCGCGGTGGAGTGAGGAGATTAGCGGGCCGACACCCTGCAGGATCCGGCCAGACTCTCAGCGTTTTCGTCCATTTCATTGACCCAGTTCCAGCAGCATTCCTCCATAGCGATGTGGAGTAAATTAATTAATTAATAAATGCACTGTTAGATGCTCTTGATATAACTGATTAAATATTAAGAGTATATCAAAGCACATAAGAGGGAAGATGTTAAATGTTTTTCTCTTCTGCATTTCTGTATAATGTGTAAGCATATGAGAAAATGTTCTCTCTCTCTTTCTCTCTCTCTCTCTCTCTCTCTCCAGATGCCATCTGCAACCACTGGTGACTATGCTGTTCAGTCCTCCAGTCCGGAGCTGGGCGGTGCTCCTGTCTCGGCTCCCACCGAGGCCCTGAAGCAAGTCCTGAGCATCATCGAGAAGAAGGTCCGCAACATGGAGAAGAGAAAGGTACCTGCTGGATGTTCATCACACATCACCACACAGCATTAAAAACACTGCACAGCCAAAAGTATGTGGACGCCTGACCTTCACGCCTGTATCTAGTCTTTCCACAAACTTCTCACATCATTGCACAGAATTTCCCAAACCTGTTCCAGCATGACCGAGCTCCATGGTGTGTTACGGTTGGAGTTGGAAGGACTCCTGCACCAGAACCCTGACCTGGGGGCCTCATCATCATCATCATCATCGCAGCATCAGTGCCTGACTGCACTAATGCTCTTGTAGCTGAATGAACACACATCCTCATAGTCATGCCACAGAATCTAGTGGAAATCCTTCTGAGAAGACTGGAGCTCAATATAACAGCACAGGGGAATAAATCTGGGATGATGTGTTCAGCAAGCAGATATCGGTGTGATGGTCAGGGGCGCACATACTTTTGAACATGCATAAAGCAGACAGGACAATAGTTTAAGATGTATTGTACGTTGTACATTGTGCATGCACACGCGCATGCACACTCAGGGAGAGAGAGATGGTGTGCGTTTGGAACGATTGACAGGTGTGCAAGTTTTTTTTTTTTTTATTTCACTGGAAGCTCCGCCCCCTTCTTTGGAAAATTGTTAATCAGCCGGTTCTCTCGACCAAAAGATGCTGAAAGAGCGAGATTTGATTTGAGACGGAAACCAGGCATGCGACGAAATCTCAAATTGTACGCCTTACAATTTTAATGACGTGATTAGAAAGCGCAGATGAGGACAGACAGGTTGAAAATGGGCGATGATGAGCAAGCACTGGAGTGAAGGGAGCAGAAAGCATAACGAGCATACCCGTGTGTGTCGTCTTATCCTGTTACAGGGAAATAAATGTGGTAAAACGAGCTTGCCTGGGTTTTTTTTTTTTTTTTTACAGTCTGGACATTAAGCTTACTGTAAACATGCTGCATGATCTGTGATGTAATGTTTAGAGACCGAGATGACTAATGAATCCGTTCCTTGTTTTTAGTCCAAGCTGGAAGACTACAAGACACGGAAGAGCAAAGGAGAGCGGCTAAATCAAGATCAGCTGGTGTGTACTCGTCTACATGTATACATGACGATACAGAAAGTGTGTATTGAGTTCAGACCCGTCTAAGGCGGATTATTTATCTGTAACCGCCTGGTCTGGGATGTGGTGTTTTGCTTATACTACAGTGATTTGCCGACAATTACAGCGTTTCATTTATTAATGAAGGACACATCAGACGTTTTATAGTCGGATTTAATGGAATCTGATAAACAGGTTAGTTGCTCTTCTTTACATTAGGGCAATGATGAACGTTCTCTCTCTCTCTGACACTGGAGACTCTTTCCATAAATATTAAATAAATGTCTCCTAACAATGTCATCACACAAACAGTTCATTGTCAGTCTTGGGTCATGTGCAGCGTCCACCGTGCAAACCCCCGTGATCATTACTGTTACTATGGAAACGGACGCGTACTAGAAATAGTGCTAATATAGAGAACAGGCAACTACATTATGGCACATTGCATTATGGGTAGTAGTTGCCATTTTGGTGGACGCTGCACTGAAGAGACATCAGCAGAAAAAAACAACGAACTGATGGAGTACAAGATTCATTATAGAGAGAAACGGAACAAGAACGCAGAGGAGCGCTAGTTAGAGAAAATAAAGGAAATTAAAGAGCTCAGAGATCAGTTTGTCATCCCGGCTTAACCAAATTTTGTTTTAACAAAACGGTTTCCCGTGTAGGACCGGTTATAATTAAAAAAAAATATATTTTCTTTTCTATCAGCTCTCAGGGTTTAACCGGAGTTTGCTTTGAGGATGTGTGAATGTCATAAATTTTAATATATAAATAAAACGGGGCTTTTGTTTTCTTTTCGGCTTTATATTATAGACCTCCTGCCTTTTTCACCTTGATTTTGATTAAACTGAATGAAGGCTGCACTGCCCCTGATTATACACACACTCACTTATAAGGATGTGTCTGGATTTTAGGTCATTACCAAACTGCTTTGGGACAGGGTCCGTTGTTAAAATCGTTGTGCTTTAACACTAAGTTTAGTATTGCAGTAATCAATGTTCTGTATAGCAGTGTATAGCAAAGGGTTCACCTTTATACGGTGTTTAAGTGGGTTAGTATAAACACCACTTTTACATCCGCTACATTTGCATTTACGACACCTTTATCCAGAGTGACTTACGTTTATCTCATTTATACAAATGAGAAGTTGAGGATTAAGGGCCTTGCTCAGGGGCCCAACAGGCGCTGATGGGCTGGTGGTGCATGGGGCTTGAACCCACAACCTTCTGGTCAGTAACCCAACACCTTAACCATTATGAGCCACCCCTGCTCTCATCCGCTATTATTACTGCTCTGGCCACGTTCCAGTCGATGTCTAGTGCACTGCGAAGAAGAACGGTGCGTCGCCGTGTTAAGTGAGATTCCTTTCCATAGGGAGCTGCTGTGTTCACTTCCAAGGGATAGTGTGTAGGGAGCTAGGGAACATGTGGTATATCACTTCACCGGAAGTTCTGTTGCGCTGCTGATTTCGATTTTCCCGCAGCTTTGGCTGACATTACAGTCCCGTTCTCTATAAACCTGCCGTTCACAGACATGATGGATTTCAGAGTTTAAAACAATTCTTTTTAACCTTATTAAATCATTCTGATCAGAATTACAAACCTCAGGACATCCGTGCCCTGGGTTTAAGTGTCTTGCTAGTGAGAGTGCATATGTAATATAATGTCTGTAATATCAGATGCTTCACTTTGCCAGCCAGCTGCGTTTCTTTCCCAGCTGAAGTGACTCAAAGATAAATTAAGTGTTAAGCATCACCCCCCACCCCCCGGCGGCTGTTTCAGCTGGCAGCTTTACCACATTTGACAGATAAAGTGTGATGCTTTGCATCACACACACTTCCTTTTTCTCCACCATTTCCTGATTTCTACAATCTGAACACTTTACCCATTCAGCCTCTCTGTTCCTGAGGATTAATAACAGATAACCGCGGTACTCCACGAACGCCATGAAAGTGTGTCCTCTTTCGAAACTGTTGCTTGATCTAAATTACATGCTATTATAATACAATCTGTATGTCTGTGTTGAAGGCTTGTGTATTGATTTCTGATTTATTTTAAACCCTAGGACGCGTTGTCCAAAACTCAGGAGGTGTCACACAACTTGGACTTTGCCCGGGAGCTGCTGAAGTGCTTCTCGTCTTTAAACGTCGAGGTGCGTTGAAGTTTCTCAGTCTTCATCTATTTTATTTTGCTACACAAGCTTTGACGCGTGACGTCTTTCGTCTGCACTCGTTCTTCCTCGTGCAGATCCAGAAGGCGGTGAAGAAGACCGCGCGGCGGGAGCAGATGAAGCGCGAAGAGACGGAGCAGCGGCGTCTGAAGGCTGTGCTGGAGGTGCAGTACGTTCTGGACCAGCTTGGCGAGGAAAGCGTGAGGCAGGAGCTGAGGCAGGTGGAGCGAGGGAACGAGGGGCCTCTGCTCACCGAAGCTGAGCTCACGGGACTCGACGACTTCTACAAGCTGGTCGGCCCTGAGAGGGACCCGAACATCAGGTCAAAAGCTAGAAATGCTTCCTGTAGTTAAATACTGATACAATCCATATTCATTTCTAAACTGTAATTATGTATTCAAACACGCTCTGGACAAACCTGCCCTGATAAATGATTATGTATCATTTCCCTTTTTTGTGCGTACTTGTGTATCGTGACGTGATTTACATTACAATATTCACGCTGAGTCAGCAAATCGTCTACATTGATTGCTTTTAGTAATTTCACAATGGACCCGGTTTAGACGTTTTACCTCAATATTGCCGATCTGTTTCATAAAGCGATGTAGGGAGAATTATTTTTATCCAGGACACCTGGATAAAATGTAAATTAAGGCTTCAGACTGAATCACCAAATTAAAAAAAATGTTTCTGTCCCTTTTCTTCTTCCAGGCTGACTGACCAGTTTGAGGAGGCGTCTGTGCATTTGTGGGAGTTAATGGAAGGAAGAGACAAACCTGTGGCAGGAACCACATGTAAGTCCTCACACCGTCTCTTTAAATATAAAGGAAGGAAAATGCATCATCTTGTTTGTGGGTTATGAATAGAATTGTCTCTGGGGGCCATCGGACATGGAGCCTTTCTCTGAGCGGCTCTGCTCAGCTCTAGGGAGGTCCAGCTGTTCCTCGACTCGTTCTGAGTCAGCAGCTGGGCATCGTTCCCGAGGGCCGCTCTTAAAGCCTGCGGGCATAAAGAACGGGCAGGGTCGGCTCCGCAGTGAGTCACTCTTTAACCCTCTTGATCTGTCGAAACAAACTTCACTCAAGTACTAGGTATTCTAAGAAACAGAATCAAAATGGATTATCGTACTTCCGGATCTGAACTGAACATGTAAGGACGAGTCCTCATCCTTTATGCATGCGATTGCTTCATTTTTTTTACCCTTTTCTTTTGCTTGCTCTTTATCCTCAATGCTGGGGAAAGTTAATACTAAAGAAGTGATCGTTATAGCTATTAGTCATCTTTCTGTCCAATTAAAGCAGCAAATAAGCCAATCAGTATATCAATCTGGAATGATTGACAGCTGTGTAAGTGTTTTGAACTCTCTCATATGAACTGACCCCTCGGAAGCTCCGCCTCCTTCTTCCGTTTCGCATTTCTGTCTCTTTTTTTTTTATAGTCACTTTAATGAACATTTTGAGTTCATTAAAGCGATTCATAAAACAGATCTATGAAAGTAACTGTTTGAGATCCACCACAATTTTGTGTTGGAAATGTTGAGTTAAACAGGGTGATAACCGTCCAGCTTTTTACAAATTATGTTATATTTGATCAATCAGAACGCATTATTCCTCATTAATGCGGTCGGGTTGGATTTCATCAGATATCATGAAAAAGCTAGAAAGGGGTTGTAGGAGAGTAGAAGTATTTATAGGTGTTTTTTCTTAGTGCTGGAAAAGGGTTGAGGTTGAGAGAAATCCCTGCAGTGGAAAATGGTCTGAAAACGTATTAAGACGCTCATTTTGTTATATTGCAGCCAGCTAGAAAAACGGTCATGACATTTTTGTTTGAAGTGGACTCTTTCTTTTTCCCTGGAAAGATTCGGTTTTAAATGCCCGTTCTTTCATCCAGGAGTTGATTTGTTGGAGCTGTGATGGCTCAGAGCTCCAAGTCATTTGTGTTGAGTAATAGTGTGACTCTTGATGTTGGAGCAGAACTCTGAGACTTCTTTAAATAGGAAAATGCTGCGAGTAATCCTAATGACGCCTCTGTATTTCTGTTTTTAATGGTCTGTGTGAGCTCATTGATTGTAAGCACTCAAGGCTTATTTTTTGTTTTGCAGACAAGGCCCTTAAGGACACTTTGGACACGATACTGCTTAGCGGCTACTTCGACCAGACGCAAACGCACCAGAACGGAGTGTGTGAGGAAGAGGAGGAGGAACAGCAGCAGCAGCAGCAGCAGCTGCAGCCTGCTCCTGCCGAGTCGGCGGAGTGTGAGGAGCAGCCGGCAGAGCCCGGTATGACTCATCACGGTGTACATGTGAGTTTAATGATGAGGCTGGTGCTGGTGTTTACGGTTCTGCTTTTGTTTTACAGAAGGGTCGGTCACTCAAGAATTCACAGAGCCCATCGAAGTTGAAGCAACAGAGGTTGGTATCAGTGTGTGTTTATTCTTTAATTACTTTTTTTTTTCCCCTCTCTGTTCAGTGGGTGCCTGACGTTCTCCCTTTTGTTGCAGTTTGTAAACCGAAAGTTCATTCCAGAAGCCACTTATAACACCAGTACTGAAAAAGAGCAGACAGGGGAATGGGCTGTGAGCTCTGAGGTGAGATCTTGGACTGTACTTTAGATCATCTTCACACTTCTTTGCATAGCAGAGGAGACGAATATGATCTTTGGGGGAGATCTTTGAGATTAAGCCCCGCCCACAAATGAGAAAATGACTGTATTCTTTTGGTCAGTTGTTTTTGTTAACGTTTGTAACATCTTTGTCTGTACAGATCGTAAGCTCCCTCCAGCAGCAGCAGCCCCCCCAGCCTCAGCAGCCTCCTTCGTCAATGAGCCCGGCTCTTGTGAGCTCGGAGACCCACTCACTCGCCCCCGTACTCCCTCCCTCCTCGGCTGACCCGCTGGTCAGGAAGCAGGCTGTGCAGGACCTCATGGCACAGATGCAGGGCACCTACAACTTCATGCAGGTCAGAAGCAGTCACATAATGATAAACTGCCGGATTAGAAAGCACACAGGGCAATATATTTCTAAACCCTTTTCTTTCTTTGTGGCAGGACTCCATGCTGGAGTTTGACGGACAGGCCCTGGATCCTGCCATCGTATCTGCTCAGCCTATGAAGTCTGCACAGATGGTCTGCGCTCCAGGTAAAAATGGAAACCCAACTGAGTCATGTTTTCCAGTCATGACACTTTTATATAAAACAGTGCAAGTGCTTGGAACGGACACACCAATCACACACACTTCCTTCCCAGTAATGACATCCTGACTGTGCACAGATCAGAAAAGATTTGTCATCCTTTTATGTGGCAGCCATTTTGTTTCTGCCATTTATTAGTGGTCAGTGCACGTTTGTGTATTCTAGACTGAGAAACAAAACGATTTGTTTGAAATGCTGTGCTTGTGATTTTGTGCAGCTCACACAGAAAGCAGACTCCCCCAACACACCACAGTCCCTGTACATCCAGAACCCACACAAGTAAGTAGACAGATTAGATCCTGGTAGGGAACTGGATTTAAAAAAAAAAGTGCTAACAGATTATTCTCAAAAATGTCATCCTTTTTTGTGTTTCACATTTAGGTTCCCATGGTGTCCCCTCCCACTGAAGCATACGCCTCTACGCCGCCACTCTACCAGCCCCCTCATACCACAGATCCTCGGCCTCAGCCCGACCCCATCGACCCCCTCCAGGTATTTACTCCGCGTGCCATGCACAGCTGTAGAAATGAGTTGTCCGTGTCCCTGTGTTGATTTTGTGTTGTGTTCCAGGTGACCATGCCCCTGTCGTCTGAGCAGCCCCCTGTCCCCTCCTCCCAGCCCCAGGCCTTTCAGTCCAAACCCCTACACAGTGGCATCAACGTTAACGCTGCACCATTCCAGTCCATGCAAGCGGTAAGCTCCCTCGAACCCTCACATTTCTTCACACTTTATCCTTTCTCTTCTTTTTGTAGCTTATCAGAAGTTTGACGATGCATTTGCATGTGCGATGCCTCTTGGTCATGGTCAGCTCCTATCTATCAGGCATCTCTCTCACATCATATGGTGCCTACCATCTGGTGAGAGCGAAGGCTCCCAAGGCACTGTAACGCACTCTGGCCCACTTTTGTATGCATGAGCTCACAGATGCTTATGACTGTCTAGTGTCACTGAAAACTGTTTCGTATGAACGATGAGGCTTCTGATGGTCTACATCTCATTTCTGAACGTTCTTTTCTCTGATCCGATCCGATCCTCAGGTGTTCAATCTGAATGCCCCGGTTCCTCCGTCGAATGAGATGGAGTCTCAGAAGATGTCGAGTCAGTATCCGAGCACTTACACCCAGAGCTTCAGCAGCCAGCCCACACACTCTGTGGAGCAGCAGGAGCTGCAGCAGGAACCTCTCCAGTCAGGTACACCTTGCCGTCTGAGATTTCTGCTTCACAATACAAATTTTAATGACGGAAAAATAAAATGTACATGGGTTTTCATAATGGCTAAAACTGTAAACAGTTAAAACTGAACTGTAAAATACAAATGCTGTTCTTTGTAGTTGTTAGAAAATCCCCTCGGATAACCCCTCCACCTCACTTTGTGCATCAGATTCAGTTCCTGCACTACATTTTAAAGACTCTTTGACATTTTTAATTGGTGTGAGATCAGTCATGAACGTCTTTTGTTTTATTAATATAAGCCAACCCTGAATTTGTGTTCATGCTTCATTATTTAGTTGTCGGAGCGTTCCATTCTCAAGACCAAGGGATTCCTTCATCCGGGGGCCACCAGACGATGAGCCAGCAGCCGGCGGGTCAGGGCGCAGGGTTCGGACGCCAGCCTCAGTCTTTCTACAGCAGTCGAGCTGTGCCACGTGGAGGTCCCCGGAACGCCAGAGGGGCCATGAACGGGTACCGCGGACCATCCAATGGCTTCAGAGGTCCGTCTTCTCCCCAGCACCCCCACCCCCACCACCACGTCTTATGCTCTCTCTCACTCACTCTCTCTGTTTGTTGGGTGGAAAACATTCTGTGTATATGGGAAGTACACTAGAGTTTAACTTGCAACACAGGAAGTGAACACTTTGCAAGCAAACTTTTCATTTTCAGCACTCTGTGTGCTTTATCTTTTATGGTGTTTTGTAGGTATGGCTTAATGCATGTAGTGTGCACTGAATGTGCTTGGATGTTTATCAGCGCTCACACATGGGCACAAACTTTTTTTTTTTTTTTTAGGTGGATATGACGGCTATCGCGCTCCTTTCCCCAACACTCCCAGCACTGGTTATGGACAGACCCAGTTCAGCACTCCACGTGATTACTCAAGCAGCACCTACCAACGGGTATGTGCTCAGTCCTGTCGTCTTGTTGCTTATCCATACATCTGAATTTCATTAAAGCTCATCAGTGAGCACAAAAGTATGTAAATTAGTAATCAGGGCGGAGTTTCTCAAAAGCATCGTACTTACGAAATGAATAGTAGAGCGAGCATTATATCACTTTAACTGGTCGAGAGCGAGAAAGAAAGTGATCTTAACCAGTACTATAGTGAAGCCAGGCCCAGATCATGTGTAAACAATACGCTTTCTGCATCCATGAAAAGAATTTGCAATCATGTAAATGCCAAGGCACTCATTTACATTAGTGACCTTAACTGCCTGTAAAAGTTAAGCTAACGTCTAAGCACCTTGCATTGAAATTCCATTCTGGAAAATGTAATTGACTCGAGTATTGAAGCTGTTCTCAGATTAACTCTTCAGTTTGTCTCAGTGTTTCATTTTTCTTCATGCTTTCTTCTCCCAACAGGAAGGATATCAGCAGAGCTTCAAGAGAGGAGCTGCCCAGGGAGCTCGAGGTAGCTCTCGAGGTAATGCTCAAGCGATGCGATCCTAAACCGCTTTGAGAAGACGTAGTTGTCTTTGGCCGCCTCGAACATTCATTTATTGAGAATGGGTTAACCTCTTTGGCCCCTCCCCCTCCCTTTCCTTTTTTTTTTTTATTTTTTTTTATTATTATTATTATAATAACCTTTTTCTCCCTTTCTGTCTTTCTCTCTCTGACATCAGTGGTATGTTTCTATTTTGGCTTATCAAGTAACCCTTGATATTTTACGGAGACACGTGCAGAGCTGAAACTGTCAGTGTTGTGATTTTTCAGCGAGGTTGTGTTAAAAAAAAAAAAGCAAATAGATATTCATGTAAAACTTTAAAGATTTTCATTAATTTATTTTTTGTATAAAATAAAATGCAAAAAAATTAACCGCCACTGTTAATCCAATACATGAGGGTTTTTTTTCCCTTTTTTTTTTTTTTTAAACCCCCCTCCTCCTCCTTTACCCCTTGGTTCTGACCAGTGGGTCATTTTGAAATAATTCCCATCATCCCCTCTTCCGTCTCTCTTACACATTTCATTTAGAAGAAATTCCTGCAGCCCTGGCCTTTGTATGCTCATGTTGCTCCTTGAGAGAATGTTTCAATAAAGACGTGTTGCATTACCTGCTTTGTCTGCTGCTTTCTTTTATTTGTTTGGGTTTTTTTTTTCCTGGCTTTTTGGTGCACCAGAATCTTTACACCTGCCTGAAATGGGATGAACAATTTTGCTGGCTTTTGCTGTTAAACTTTTTTTTTTTTTAAAGGAGTGCAGTTGATTTGTGTCTGTCTTAGCCATCCCAAGATTTCCACAGCTTTGCTTTCCTGTCTTTCCTGCCTTTTTTTTTTTTTTTTTTTTTTTTTCCCCCTTCTCTTCCCTCCTACCCCTGGACAGTGTGTTTATCCTCCCCTCATCCTGCTATACAAACGGTTAAAATAATGCAGATTTTAATTAGCTCTGAAATTTGCTTCTGGATTAAAAACGAATCTGTTGGTATTTATTTTCCTAAATCTAAAAGTTTAAGTCTAAAAAAAATTTTTTTCCAATAGTAAAATTGTAATCCTGTAGTGCAGGGGTGTAGTTTTTTTTTTGTTTGTTTTTTTTTTGGTTTTTTTTGGGTTTTTTTGGTTTGTTTTTTTGTTTATTTTTATTTTTTTTTCCCCCTTTAAAAAAAAAAAAATTTTTTTTTTAAAATGTATTTTTTTATTTATTTATTTTTAACGGTGAGGGGGAAAAAATCAGGTCCAGCCAATGAAATTAATGTTGATAAAAAAATTAAATAATGTAATTAATTAAATTAATGTTTTTAATGATATTTATTTGTGGAATGTAATTTAACTGAACGATTAAATAAATCAGAATAGCGCAATAAACTCGGACTGTGCCGTCACCTTATGAAAGAATTTCAATAATTCCTGAAGACTTCCCGGTTTATCCATGACACAAGGGGAAGAAAAAAAATTGCCATGATTAATTAATTTATTACCTAAAAGCGAGTTCGACACCCCTGCTGTAGATCGCTTTTGGATTCCTTTTCCACGCATGTAGGATTCGTAGCTCGGATATAAAAACCTCATCCTTTCGCTAAAATGACCCGTATTAGTTGCTTGACCAGGTGAGTCCTGTTTTCAGACTTGTGCATGCGATTCATTAACGATTCTCAACATGCATGGATTGATATGATTGAAGGTTGATGAGACGAACCGGGACGGCGTGTGTGATCATGTTGGAATTGTTTGTGTGTTGCAGGACGAGGCGGACCGTACAAACCGAGCCGGGGGATGAGCGCCATGGCTGCAGTGCAGATTAGCTAACCCTGAATGTGACCCCATCATCCTCCTCCTCCTATTAACCCACTCACCTGACTCCACTCCATCTCAGTCCATGTAGCAAGGTGTTTGGACGGACGCGCACACACACAGCCCTGATGGTCCTGATGATGAAGCCATACCACTCCTGACTAACGCTGTACGTTGTAAAGCTTCCTTTCTCTGTCAGTCAGTCACACTCTGTCCATAGCCTTAATTCTGTAAAGCAGGAACGTGTGCCTTTTTATTTTTTGTTTTGAGTTTCGATTTGGACCAGGATAGGATTGGACAATGATTCGTATATATAATACACACAACAATGTGTAGCCAAAAAATGTGAAGTATGATCTGTACTGTACTTTTTTTTATTTTTGAGGTCACCTATTTTAATCCACAGCGTATTAAAGATCACATGATGAATGCTTCGTAGAATTAAACGTCTTTCAGTAGAGCTGTTGTGATTGTGTTTCATTGCATACCTCAGCATGAGGAGTTCACACTGAGAACGCCATCGATTGGTTGTTCCTGTTTTTATATAATATATAAATATAAATATAAATATATCAATAAATATATCAATATATAAATAAATATATATATATAAATATATATATA
>JAOUQY010000004.1:1029700-1040613 GCA_028566355.1 Doras micropoeus | reverse complement strand
CTGCTTTGAGACAATGTCCATTGTTAAAAGCACTTTAGAAATAAAATTGAATTGAATTGAATTGAATTGAATTGAATAAAAAACTCTGTATGTGCTAATCAGCCTCAGGGTGGTAACAGTGGTAACTCCACACTGCATCATTGATTATTGTCGTACAACAGCGTGCCCTGATGCGTTGTCTTCCTTACAGCGATTATACTGGGCAAGCTAAGCTAAACTAAACCCAGTGTTCATTTCCAACATGAAATTTACACATGTGTAACACATAAGAGTCTTGATTGTCTAATTATTTTGGTTTTGGCCAGATTTACTAAATCTTATAAATCTCAGACCATCTGTCACTGAGCTTTAAGGACAAATCTGAGTCTGCTGTTTCTTTTGCCCTCAGTGCCTGAAACCGCTTCCTAATAACTGTATAAACTTTGCTTTTTGCAGACGTGAAATTTCAATGACAATATTGAGCTTTGCGATTGCATGACGTATCCCAAATGTGTGTGGTATTTCATACATTTTTGCTTGCCTCTGCGTTGAGAACGCTGTGCATTAAAGTGAAGTCCTTTGAGGTTTAAATGTGAAAGCGTTTTTTGGTGCTATAGAAGTGTGTTGAAGTCGAGTAATGTCGAATAAGATTGGGGTGGGGGGGGTAGTAGAGGTGGGTGTAATCTATGGATAATATTGTGGCAAGCAATGTGAGTGCAGCTGCTCGTTTAACTCCTTTGCTCTCCAGAGGGGTTGCTTTTAATTACCAGAGGCTAACAGGCTGACCTTGGGCCAGCCCTTTTGCCATTTGCATTCCATGGGCTTGAGAGAAGAGGTGTGCATGAAAGTGTGTGTGTTGCTGAAGGTGTAATGACTGCAGCAGGTGAGGTGAGTGAATTGAAAAGCTCCATTTCCCAAGTCCTGCTCTCTGTCTAAGTAAGCTGTAGAGCAGAGAATCATTTAATGCTCAAGTGGACAAAGGTATTACCCGAGCCGTTGGTGTGGATCGAGATATTTCTCCACAGGCCATGTTGAAAGTCAGCATCCTGTTTCCCTCGAGCTATCAGAATCAGCACCTGGTGTAATAGCTCTCCACTGTACTGCGAAACTGTGTGTGTGGAATGACTCAGCATTACTGCATGATCATTTGGCACGAGCCTTTTGTCTATGGCATGATGGGCTGGAGAGATATAACGTCAGATAGATCTACTAGAGAAGCCCCAGGGCTGTGCTCCTGACAAAGAAAGAGCTTGAATGAAGGACTTTGAAGAGCAGAACCTTCTCCCCCTTTATGCACTGGTACTGGTCCATCAGTGTTCAAGTCAAGTCACCTATTTTAAGTCTAGGGATGCTTTTACACTTGGATGGAATCTATATCCATGATCAATTCTGGGCAATCATTGCAGGTTTGTTCATATGGATTATTGATTTTGGATGCCATTCTGCCATTGTGTTTGAAGGCATTCTGTCTCCATTGTGGACTCCCTCATGCCACAATCCAGAGATCAGTTGTACATTTGCACCCAGAGTTCAATATGTTTGTCCAGTGTGGAAATTGGGTGTGTTCTGGGAGCTGATCTGTTGATTTACTTGAACTTGGAAATTTAAACTTCACTTCAGTGCACCAAACTGTGAATTGACGTATATTTCGGTTTGGGGAAAAAAGTGTGACTGTAAAAATGTAACTATCACTTGTATCTAAATCCAAAACCCTCAAGCCGACTTGTGAATGCAGGCAGGATGTTGCCACCACTGCTTGTTTAATCAGGGGCATCGTTGATACCGAAATGAATCACAGCAAATTCTTCCTCAAGGGTTTTTTTTCAAGTTTCAAAAAGTGAAACCCTCGCTCTTAGGGTTCTACGTCCAAGGACTGAACTTTAGGGTGCATTATGAAATCTGTTTCTTTAAAGTTAATGCTTCCTGATACTAAAGAAACTACTTTTGAAGAAGGAATACACACTGGATGTATAACCTACTTACTATAACCTATCACATTTCCTTGTAGCTAAATTAAAACATCACTCACTGCCTTTGTTGCCCTGATAGTTGGTAGAATAACACATGGGATTTGTAGAGTGTAGAGTTGTGGTAGAATTGATCTTTCTAGGTGCAGGCGTGTTGTGTGCCAGAGGCATGAAGCCAATCTTGGCTGCCTGCTGCCCATTTCTCGTCTGACCATTGACTTTCAGAATGACCCTCATTACCATCGGCCCCTTCTGCCCCTGCCCCAGACCTACTACTGCCTTTCATCCGAAACTAGATGTGTCCTGGCATGCTAACCAGTGTCTCACCTTCACTCTCTCACTCATCATCATTACTGTAGTGCACCTCTGTCTATTATCTCATTTGAAGCAAAATCCAATTATTTATTGAGGAACAATAAAGGTCTTCCCATGAGATTCGGCTCCAGATTATGAGCGGTGTGAATGTGGATGGGCAGCGGCCACTTCCACACTGCTAGCAACAGACTGAACTTCCTTTCATGCATTCATCCGATCTATAGCTTAGTCACATGAAAACAGTAACTCCAGGCTTTTGGGTTTAGGCACTTCAGAATTCATGTGAAAGTAAAGTGTTGATTTTGTTTGTGATTTTAACACACAATGGCTGTTCTATTTATAAGGTTCAGTAAGGATATACTATCACAGAGTGGACCTAATCAGCCTGCCATTTCCTGTGCCCATGTGTTGTCACTTGCCCCAACTTCGATGGAGAAGAATGATGCCTTTTGTGTACCACTAGTGTGCAAGTGTTTAACTTGGGGCGGTGGAGAGCATTTTTGTGTTTATATCTTCTGATACACAGTGGACACAAAGAGCTTTGTCCAGGCCTGGGATTTTCTGTCTGACTAGCTGAGGTGGGGCACACGCCACTAATGCTCAAGCCACTTTTTTCCAATTTAGACAAATGGAGTCCTTATGCAGCTTGCTGACAAGAGGAAATGGGTGCAGAGAGAGCAGACATGCCTGCTTATATGTGCTCTTTTTTCCATGTTAAGTGACTGAATGACACGAAGAATAGCAGACCTTTAGATGCTGGTGAAAGCCTGGTAGTAGTTGTTCCTCTCTGGTTTGTTCTTGAATGGGTTATGCAAGCCAGAAGCACATTTTCTGTATCAGGTCATGGAGGCCATGAGTTATTTAGTCTCACCCCTGCTACTTACTTGTGGAGACAAAAGCCAATTTAAACACTTACCTGCTTGCTAATCAATACTAGCCTCTGGGCTAACAGAAGTGCATCCAGGATTTTCTCTCAATGGACCATGGAACAAAGCCAAATTATTCACAGCCTCTTGTTAATACTAGAAGACACAGACACGTGAACCCTGGTGTCTATACTGTCTTGCTAGACCTTACAAAACAACAATTTAATTTTATTCATTTGGATAACAACAGTGTTGCTAGTTTTCTCACCTCATGTGTATGCTAATATTGGGGGAGTAAAAGTATAATCATACTCAATGTGCTATAGCAGATGATCAGCCTAGTTATATATATATATATAAATATAAACTGCTCACATGCACATTTCCAACACTGTACCCTGAAAAAAACCTTCTGAGGTATAACAGTCCATAGCCCGTCTATTTAATTTGTACCAAAACTGAAACATTACTCATGCCAGACTGGCAGTCTGAGCCAAGGAAAATAATAAGAGTGGTAAGAATTTGCTTTGTCTGGGTTCCTGTCTTAATGAAAGCCTTTGATATTATGTGTCATGGAAACTCAACTGCAGCGAGTTTGTGAAATGGTACAAGGGTGATGGTCATGTAGTGTTTGATAAAATGGCGGTTCAGGTGTCTGAATTGTGATGTAGAATTGGTACCAACCAGAGCAGAAAGAGCTTTATGGAGGAAGATAAATCACCAGAGAAATCAGATCTTAGCTTTCCTTCAGGCTGCAAACCTGATAAATATAAAAACAGAGGGGGAAAAAGGAGTGTGGTTTTGCAGGGTTTCTATCTATCTTAGATCTTTGGCAGATATTCTGGGCTAGGATGGAAAAAAAAGAGGAGGACATGAAAAAAAGAATGACAGAAACCAGGAGAGTAAGAGAGAGTGAGCGATAGTGCGGGGGAGAACAGGGTTTTGAATGGTGGCTGGCTTGGGACGTTAATGCCTTGTGGGTTTTTTTTTTCTCTCTCCTTGCAGCAACTGTACGCCGCCCAGCTGGCCAGCATGCAGCTCTCTCCAGGAGCCAAGATGGCGCCACTGCCCCAACCACCTAATTCTGCAGGGCCACTCTCACCTGGGCCCAAGAGTGAGAAGAGGTCCTCCAGCCCCCTGGGCCAAGTCAAGGTACGACCCTCTTGATTGGTTCTATCTGCTTCCATTTCTCTAAATCGCTTCACTAAATGAAGCAAACCCCAGAGGACTGTTTTCAAGAAGACCAGGGATGGTTCTGTATCCCACTTCACCAAACTTTCTGAAGTCTTTGGCAAAGTGTAAAAATTACCCAAAGGACAGGTTAGAATTTGAACAGACTTTCTTTTTATCAGCTAATCTACTAATTTAGATTAGAACCCACCAGTCATTTAGGCAAACAGAAATAATGAAAACTCAAAAGGATGTCCTTCATCTGACTCTGAAAGTGTGAAGAGGAGCACATTTAAGTGTAGCCTGGAGTGGTGCTTGACCCAAGCATTTTTTCTGCATTCTTAAATTAGCCATGGAATCTAGTGTAAGAGGAGTACCCAAGGATTGGAAGTCTCTTCATGTAGGATGTAAAACTCTGAGCCATGACCAGTGTTTCGCATTTAGTACTGAAAAAAGGGACATACATAAAAAACTCGTAAAAAGAAGTCTTACGGTAGCGTTAGCTTAGCACATGGTACTGTGTCGCCTCTTTCTCCGCAGAACCCATCAATCTGGCTTGACTTTTACAAGGCTCTTGTTCCTTCATGCAGAACTGTGTGGACAGGGTTGCTATGGCTCTGTGCGCACCCGGAGAATCATTTTTAGGTACATGTGGTTTCCCCTCACAAAAGTTGGCAGCCTTTTTTTAAAACAAAAAAAAAAATTCCCCAAGTCCTACAGTGTGGTCCAAACCAAACCAGATTACAACAAAGAAATAAAATATATATCAAGCACAAATCGATAAGAAACGATTTATTTTAATGAGGTCATGACTTGGTGACTGCTCCGTCTTTAGCAGTTTTTTTCCACATGCTGGAACGGTCTTCGTTGTTGAATAGTGGCCGTATGCATCATCGATTTTTCTTTCCCCATGTCTGCTGCTGTAACTCAAAACACGTGCACATTTGGAAATGTTTTGTTTAATATCACAGTAGAGCCAGGGATAAATCAGTGATACGAGAAGTAGTGAGGGATCTTCTTCAGCAGGGTTGGTTAATGACGGCTTAAACAGGATTTTGGTACATGGGCTGTTCAGAGCTAGCCTGAATACAGCTTGAGCTTTTATTTCAGAAACATGACGTAAAACATTTGTCTTCATTCAGCCCCATTTGTTTAGCTGACACTTGTTACATGAACCATGTAATCTTCGTAATTACGACTTTGATCAACTATACAGCCAGCGTTTAGCTCTGTTAGGGCCATATGCAGATATGCTGTGCTTAATTAGCTGGCAGTCTGTTTTGTTTGACTATTTAATGTGTAATTGAATGACAAACTGTAATTGGCAGTCAGATTTCCAAGAAGCTCCAGGCAGTGTTCATTATGTGGTCCATCTGTTTGGACAGTGGCACTCACTGCCAAATAAGAGCCCCCATTTTTTAGTGCACAACATAAGATGAAGTTCTTTTCACCATGACTGGCATTGCAGTGAAAGCTTTTGGTGAAACACAGGTAAGTAGAGAAAGGTGCACCTTAGAGAATCACACCACATCTTAATTAGCTTGAACAAAACCCAGCCTTGAGACACAGAGGAGCTTCAGCATGGCACAAAGCCTAGTGATGAATGCTCAGCCTGGCTCTTAGGTAGAGTCAGGCTAATTAATTGTCTTGATATCTCTATGTTCCATGGTGTATGTTCTAAACATGGTTTCTCGTGTTCTCAGGAGGAAGGAACGCAGCCCTTGAACCTCTCGGCTCGGCCTAAGACAGCCGATCCAGTCAAATCCCCCATGTCTCCGACACACAGCCTCTTCCCGGGCAGCAAGAGCAGTCCGAACAGCCAGCCCAAGAGCGGAGGCATCCCCAGCCCCCTTGGTTTGGGCCGAGGATCATCCCTCGGTAAGTCTTCCTTGGTGGTGCAGCGGGTTTGATTTCCAGCTGGGAGATCACGGTCCTCTCTTCATGGAGAGTGCATGGGTTTCCTCTGGGAGCTCGGTGTTCTTCATGTAAGTTATGCAAATTGGAGGCACTGAATTGATATAGGTTTTTAAAGAAATGATAATGCCAGAAAAATGATATTCAGGTGAACACATAGGGCAAACTTGTTTGACAAATATGTTTAAACTAATTGCAGTGTTATCCAATTTGTCATGTAAGGCTGTTCTCATTTTTTCTTCTTTATTTGTTATTTTTTATTTGACAACACAAACCTATTTATAACCATTCCAGTGCACTACATCGCCATGATCCTTTCTGTCATATCACACCCAACTGAAATTCATTCATCCCAGTGCACACTGCTCTATTTACACAACCACATCCCCTTAATCTCCCTCAAACCTTGGCATTACCGCCACCCTGGCGTAATGGATGCTGGCACTGACAATTAGTTGTTTCAAAGCCCTCGGTTCACCTCTCATATTAAGCCTGTTTTGCGGAAGTTACAACTGACTTTTGCTAAAAACAGTCTTTCATTAAAGCGAGACCACGCTAGTTGACTAGATTCATTTCCCTTCTTTCCATGGACCGGGTCTTTAAACACAGACTTGCCATTTGTTTTTTGTTCTATTTCCAACGTTTAACTGCCTCACCCAGCCTCACCTCACTTTGATCCACTAATTACAGAAAGGCATCACATGCCACGATTGCTGCCTTCTTTTTTCCCCTCGCACATAAAGACTTGATAACCAGACCTCCCAGAGTGTCATTTGCACTCAGTGGGCTTTACAATGTAATGAGTTTGCTGTTGTGTATCTTCACGTGTTTACGTGTCTGACACCCTTGCAGATATCCTGTCTAACCTGAACTCCACGGCACTATTCGGAGACCAGGATGCTGTGATGAAGGCTATCCAGGAGGCGAGGAAAATGAGGGAGCAGATCCAGCGTGAGCAGCTGCAGCATCACCAACAGGGCATGGAGGCTAAACTGTCGGCTCTCTCAGGCCTCGGTCTTAACAACTGCAGGGCTGACAAGGTGAGCACCTGTCTCTCCGTGTCCCATTTCTCTTTATAGGTTTTAGAATCGCTCACATAGCCTTCATTCAATCACATGTGTCACTTGAGAGCGTATAGTGACCACTACTGGTGTCACTTGTGGGCGTGGCCTACCTAGCATTTCTTTTTTTTTTTAAATGAGACATGATAGTAGCTATATAGTACACAGCTCCTCTTTTAAACATGTTGACTCGAAAAGGAACTCGTTATCCCCTGGGTGACACCGGATAGCGAGATTATCATGATAGTCCTGGGATAAGCGAAAGGACAGTCTTTATGATTACAGGAGCAGTTCTTAGAAGATGGCTATAAAGTGATGGCATCTCGGTCTTGTTAAGATGATCTACATTAAAAGATTTTTTTAATTGTCTGATGTCAGTCCAGGAGGTTTCATGTGATCGACATTGGCATGGTCAGTGGTGTGTGTCATTGACATCGGCATGGCCAGCAGCTTTATGTTTATTTGGTGCATCTATGTTTAAGGGAGATGTCAGCTCCTCCAGCACTGCTCCCTGAGCAGGTCCAAACCATCAAGTCCCGGCCCAATTAAAAGCGACAGGCCTCTGGTGTGGAACAGTCCTGCTTTATAAGATGACTCCAAGGGACTCCTTTTAAAAATATCTTCAATCAATGAGTCAATCGAGAGTTAGAAAAATCCCTGCTCGCTCCTGTTTGATCGATGCCACGTTGCCAGTTGGCTGCGATAAGCAGGCGGTATCTAGGAGTGGAGCTTCGTTAATAATTTAGATGTTTTAGTGCCTAATTACTTTAAACTCACATGCTAAAGTAGGTCAATGTATATGTAAAAAAAATCTGAAGAGCTGCACTTGGTGTGGTGGAAGGTGGTGTGGCACTAAGCAGAAGCTCAAATGTGTCCTCGATACTGGGCACGAGTGGAACTTATCTAACCTGAAGCCTCCGGTCTGAATCGCAGATAATACAAAATAAAGCTGGAGCGTTTAGAGAATTCCCAGGATTAAGAATACTATTTACTCCATTGTTGGTGGGGTTTTTTTTTCCTAACAATTTTCCTCTTTATTCCCCATGGCAGAAGAGTGAAAATCTCGCTTTCCCCAACACAATGCTCAGGGTTTATATGGATAGCATTATGAAGAGGATTTTTTTTCTGAGCTAGCACTTAAGCTTGTTATTCTTCTAGAGCTTTTAATCGGAGGTGGATACGGTATGCGAGTGCAATGCCACTACCTGTGTCTTTTTCTCTCGCTCTTTTTTTCCCACTGTCTCAGTCGTGAGCTATTCACCCTGCCTCGTGAAGTCTGGGGTTAGCTCATGGTCAGCCAAGTAGAGGAATATGCTGCGACATGACACGAACACTGCACTCTTTAAACAATAGCTGAAAAGGTACGCTTGTCAACAGGCAGTACACACCTGTCTGTATTGTTCCGGGCAGGTAGAGCTTGGCGCTTTTTTTTTTCTCTCTCTCTCGGCTGCTCTTTTGTCCGGGTTTGACTTTGTTTTCCATGCCATATTCTGCATGTATTCATCTGCTTACTTGTGTGCTGAGCTTAGGAAAGCTCTGTGTTTTTCTAAGCAGCAGAGAAGACAGCTACCTCATCACTCCTCACCCCTGTTCCCTGCCCTGAAGCCATCTTTTAGGCCTCTGTGCTCCAGAAAAAGACATTAAGGTAGCAGTTAAATTTGATGTGCTTTCACTGGAGAACTTTGAAGTAAGGGCAAGGTAGTCCTAGGAAGCCCTTTGGCGTCTTTCAGCTTTGCAAAAAGAGGTGACAACAAATGATAATTAGTTTCCATGGGTAACAGAACATTGCAAAAAGACTCACCTACCTTTTATTTGAAGTCGTCATTTCTGCAGTTTGTTTTATGACGCATTTTGCGCCAACTGCCAATAAGAGAAAATGGCATTGGCTCTTTTGTACTTTTCTTCTGAAGCCTGAAGTCTGTCTGCATCTGATAATGGAAATAGCGCTTCACCTTGAAGCTCGAACCGAGGTGAGGATTGTGGCTTCGTCACCTTTGAGAAATTCATGATATGTTTTTATTTTGTCCTACAAAGACTTTAAACGATGGCTGTTCAAAGCTCACGGATGTCTACTCACCCACAGACCCTCACAATACATTATGCGAACACATAAGCAGCTTGCGTAAGTATTTTGCGTATTACTTTTGATGGCGTCTAGTTCACAGAAACATGCATTAATCATTTATAATTCATTTACATCGGGTCCCCCCTCCCCCCCACTACAGTATTATGGAACAGATTCATATCGTATAATGAAATTTAAGTCTGTGTGCCCTGATAGACAAGATGCAAGTGTGTAAACTCAGCATGTTCTTTATTAAGGGCAATCCAGAAGTCATAGTCAGAAGTGAAAGCAAGGATTAGAGCAACAAACTAGGATAATACGTAATCATGAACAGTAACACAAGGCAAGGCCATGACGCAGGAACTAGAAAATGCGAATCTAGGGTTATGTGCATGAGAACAATCAGCAAGATTTGGTGATGAAATGCAAGAACAGACAAATAGACACTCTAATTAAGGGCTAATATGAAACAGGTGAACACAATATGATAACAAAGCAATGGCAGGACAGAAGGAGAGACAGTATGAGAAGCAGATCAAAGGCATGTGACGAAACAAACAAAATGACACGAAATACTGACCGCACTAGTGTGCAAGCCTGTGTATCGGACGCGGCGGAGGAAACCGCTGTCAGACGGCACTCGGGCGTCTCTCAACACTCAACGCTGGGAAAAAAAAGGGCTCCAGTTAAAAGCCTTTTCTTTGCTCAGTTTCAGAATATTAATATTTCAGCTCTGTGTTCTACCTGACATAAATACTGGATGCTGCTTTAATAGCTGCCTCCTAGTCGACTGTTTGGGAGTTTATCATGGTGAAAGCTTGCCTGGACGATTCTGGAAAGGTAAGGTAAAATGGGATTAAGCAGAGGTTAAAATCATCTACTGGGGCTGTTGGAGGGGGATATTAAATATTGATTTATCCCGGTGTAACGACCGAGCCAGAGAGTGGGGCTAAGTGCTGCTTACAAATGGATCAATTCATCTTTTAATACAAAGTGTGTCTGAGGAGCACAATAAGGATGGGCTTCATCCCTCTTTCTCCTTCTCCTTGTCTCTCTCTCTCGCTCTTTCTCTCTGGCTTCCGCCGTCTCTCTGTCATCCTTTTTTCTCTCTCCACATTTTCATTTTCTCTTATTTTCTTCCCTCGTCATGTGTCTCTCTGTCAGCACTGTCCTTTGCCCTAGCTTTTATGTAGCTCTTGTCCTGGTGTAAAATATTCATGCTTTAGTCAATCTTGCTTGTTTTTATTTATTTTTTTATTTGTCCCCTTTTTTGCCATTTTTCCCACTAGAGGAAGAAAAGCTTTTATAAACACTCTGATGATTTATGTTGTCTCAAATATTTATTAAAATGGAGTATTGTCTGAACATGGCAGTTAGGTCACTCTATGACTTATTTATCATGCTTTTATCAGGAATGATTTTTATTTTGAGATTTCCATCTCGAATAGAACGTCTTCCAGTTCCCAAGGAGCGAAGTAAAAAGCAGCCTGCGATTTTTAAGTTTGTCATTTCCATTGCTAATGAAGCCGTATCTGAAAGTCGATGCTATGCAAGATGGCAGATGCTGAGGAACTAA
>JAOUQY010000004.1:634102-649614 GCA_028566355.1 Doras micropoeus | reverse complement strand
TTATTTGCAACTTGTTAAATTTGCAAAATGTGCAGGGGGTTGAATACTACTTGGAGGCACTGTATATATATATATATTTGCATTGTGATGAATTTATTTATTAATAAAACTCTACAGTATGCATTACGTATATGTATAGACTGCAGAGTTTACAGTGGAATAAAGCTGGTGTCTGTTATTGTTTGAGGTTTAATATCATTTGTGATTAATTTTGCATAGAGAAAGTTAACTGGGACGCAACTATCGACTACATTTCTTGTTGATTAAACTGTCAATTTTTTTTCTCGATTAATCAGTTAGTTGTTTCGTCTGATGAATGATGTGATGAATGTCCATCTGTGTTTCCCAAAGCCTAAGATAACATCCTCAAATGTTTTGTCCACACCTTAAAAATATTTCATTTACCGTCACAGAGGAGTATTAGTATATTAATAATAATAATAATAATAAGCTGGATTAAACGGCTAGCAAAATAGTTGACAATACAGTATGACAAAATGGTTTGACAAAACAGTATGGGATAGCGCATGCGCAGTCCAGTGGAGTTCAGGGCCTGAGCAGACCAGTGCCGTTCAGCGCATGCGCAGTCGAGTGTCGTTCAGCGCATGCGCAGTCCAGTGGCGCTTTCTTGTATTTTTTGTGACTTCAAATTCAGCTCATATATAGCAATTTAAAAATACAAATTTAGGTTTTTGTTCTGCAAGTTCTTACATTAACTCTACAAGCCCTCTCGTTTTCCAAAATAGTTCCCATCATAATAAGCAGTCTACAGTATATTGGTGTAGATAAACTGTACACTCAGGGTTGTGTGCACAGTGTAAACAGTGTGTGTTTACCTGTCAGGGTGATGTCCTGACTCAGGGCCGTGTGTGTGCTGAGATTACACCTGGTATCAAGAACCTCTGACAGCTCGGGGTTTGTAGATTCAGGTAGATCTGCCAGGCTGGGCAGCTTTTCTCCACAGGACGGACAAAACTTGAATCCAGGCTGCAGTTTTGATCCGCAGTGTGGGCAGAAATGTAAAGGCATGATGGAACTGAACTTCTGCAGCAAACCAGTCTGCAATAAGTATCTCAGAATTAACTTTCCTTCGTCTGGTTGTCTAACTGGATTTAAAACAATAAAAATTACCCACACCTGCACGAGAAATAGTTTATAATATAATATAAATTCTATAATAAAATCTAAAATCAAAGCAGAAACAACAGGACGGCACAAAGCTGCATTTGGTTATTTTGAGAAGCTGACGGTCAGCCGTTTGAGACCATTTTGAGTTCATGAGGTCACGTGACTTAAAAACGGTGCGCGGTAAGGGACAAACTGGGTGTGTTCGTTTATACTTCCGCGATGCTGAAATGCTCTAACTCTTTGATGTAAATAGGTGGCTGTGTAGTTTTATGAAAACATGTGGCTTGTGTTTGAGAACTATCAAAGTCTATCATTTAAAATAATATCGCCTATTTTCTAGCGTCTGTTCATACGCTTTGTTCCTTGTCACGAACCCGGAAGTCCGCGCATGCGCCGTAGCTGCGGCTGACTCTGGGAAACGCATGTTCGCTTTCCTTTCATAAATAAACTAAATTAACCAACGTAGCCTCATACAAACGCCTAATTCTTCATTCATTCACAGTCAGGGCTCATGTGGCATTTATTTTTATTTTTTAAACTACAAATTAACCCGTGAGTTTGTTGGAGTGTAATGATCTGTGCAATGAGAGTGTTTCTGAGATGTTTTATTTGTACAGAAGTGGAGCTGAAACTCAACATGCATGTAGATTTTAGGAATAGGGCTTATAGTTTTATAGGCCCAGGGCCAAGCTCATTTAAAAAAAATGATAATTCATTTCTTTTGCTTTTGAAAATACATTTGTATGTTTAACAGTTTATGCATAAAATATTAATACACATGAACAAGAAACATTTCTCCTCATATCTCATGGTCAGCGTTTAAAAGCCTCGCCTTTGTGTTTCATTTATAAAATGAATCAAAGTAAGATAAAAAAATAATAATAACTTGCTAGCCTGTGGGACAATTACACAAAATCAATAGGCTAATAATAATAATAACAATAATAATGGTAAATCTAGGTGTAACAATGTTCAGGAAATACATTTCACAATTTAGTTAAGATCTTTCTAGTGGTGTCTAACTTCATGTTTAAGTGACTAGAACTCGACTTATAACCGTTCTGCTGAAAAATGAGGCCATGGAAAGGTCAAATCTTTAACAAGGAAATGGTTCAATACAAAACAGATGTGAGAAGAAGCCCCGCTGCCGTGACCCAGCACACTCGTCTTAACGGCTCAGGGGTCCTGGGGCACAGAGGGGCGCCAATACTTTGGCAACCGAGAAGCTACTGTCATGTTTCAGACTTAAGATATTAGAAAATGACAGCTCGGTGACAGGAGTGTGTGAGAACGCTGTATTGAGTTCTTCAGAACTTACAATGTTAAAAATTACACAGTGAAAATGCATCGTTTACAGGAAAATCTCCTCCCTCCTCCTCATCATTATCATCATCAGCCTGTCTCAACACGCAGTACATCCAGTGAGAGGGCGGAGGCAAAGTAATGAAATCTGTCAGCTACGTTCACTAAACATTTTAAAAATGACAAAGAACTGGAAAGAACTTGCATTAACAGTGAAGCGTTAGGACGAATCAACAGCTGTAAAACTCGGACACTTGGCCCTGTATGTGTCCCTCTCTATGCATTTCCTGTCTCTGTCTCTCCAACTCCTCCTTCTCTTTCCGAAACTCCTCCTTGGCCTTAAACAGCTCCTCCTTCTCCTTCAGGAGTTCTTCTTTTTCCTTCTGGAGCTCCATCCTGATGGTTTCCAGCTCCTCCTTTTCCCTCTTCAGTCTGTGGTGTTCGTCTTCCTGTTCGCGTTTCTGGTTCTGAAGCGCTCTCCGTTCTGCGTCCAGCTCTCGGATCTGCTGCATTAAATCCCGCTGCTGCTGCAAACTGCGTCCTTCTTCCTGCTGCACGCGCCTCAGGGCCTCCGTCAGCTCCCGTTCGCGCTCCAGGATCCTCCGCCCATCGCTCCAGTCGACTACTGACCCGGACACAGAGCAGAAACCTTTACGTTAACTGAAAAGTCTCAGCTGGGTTTTAAACGGCAGGAAATGAACAAACTACACATGATTAATCTACATCACTGAAAGAAACGACAACAAATGTATTTACAATATAAACAATAAAATATCATGAAGAAAAATACACGCAATACTGAAAACGTCTAAATAAAAAGTATGAAATGAAACCAGACGTAATGTGGGTGCGAGGTGAAGACCCTGAGGTACCTGTGAGGCTGCTGCTGAGTGGAGACGGGACGATGCGGCCGGCCGGAACAGCGCGGGTTTTGGGCGACGCCACAGGGACGTAATCGGGATCCTCGCTTTTGCGTTTGGGGGGTCGTTTCTGAGAATGCTCCTCGAGCTGGGCGTACTCAGCAGGGTGCTTGTTCTGCAGGTGTCTGATGAGGTTGCTGGTGCTGCTCTGGTGCTGGATCTTCTCCATGCACAGCAAACACAGCGCCTTCTTCTCCTGGTCTACTTTGCGGTAGTGAACCCACACCGCACTCCACTTGCGCGACGTTGGAGTCTGAGACGCCGCAGGGCTGCCCTCCTGGGTCCCTCTGCCCTCGCCTTCGCACCCGGACGCCTCGCCTTCCGCATGCGCTTCTCCCGCAGCGGCGCACAGGATCCCTCGGATCGCCCCGTCCATCTCGGCGTCTCCCACCTCGGCCGGGACCTCCACCTGCTGCTCATCCATCATGACAGTCACTGTAAAGATAGTGAGGTGGAAAATATTCATTTGAACAATATTAAATATTTAGAATAATTTAAACTTAATCTATTATTAATAATAATAGAGACACACAGCTGTGACAAATGTGTGTGTGTGTTTAAGTGTATTATAATAACACCGCAGGACCGTTCTGTCCCGGAGACAGTAGAGTCGATTCGATTCGAACCGTTTCGATTCGGTCGGTTTGGGGAACCGATTCGCGCGATCCATTACCGAAAGGAGTGAATCATCTCGGTGGAAGTGAACAGAGCCGCGCAGGATTATGACGCAGTGTATCGCGCTGTTACCGACACTCAAACCGTACTTTCCGTTATTTTCTGTGCTGCTTTATTTGGGTGACGGTAAGTCTGAGATCACACAGGAGCGGAAAACATGGCGCCTGGAAAAGCAGACAGGACGCGGAGAAAGAACGTCCACTCGCATTAGCCAGCTAGCTAGCTAATTAGCAAAGCCGAGAGCGCGAATATTAATATAAAAACTTCTAAATAACTGTTTATAAGCGCGCTGGTCATATTTTTTTGTTGTTGTTAACTCGACATACATTTTATAAGCGGATTTTTATGTTTGAATTAGCGTAGCCTTTAGTATTTTTAGCGGGGTGTGATAATGGCGCCAAGAGTATGCTAGTTAGCTAGCCTAGCCGAACTCATAATCTTTTTTAGATGTATGTAAATATAAAGAGCGCGGTGATTCTATTGTGTGGCTTGCTTGAAAATAAAAATAATGACTGAGTCATCTGTTTAAAATATAAAAACAATAATAATAACAAGCCCGCGGTTAGAATGTAACAGCGGTCCAAACCTTCTACACAGCCGTTATTATGGTTGGATGCGCTTTTCCCTGATGTGGATTTTCTCTTGTCCAAAGCGGAGAAATCATTCGGATGTTTCGCTCGTAAATGGCGAAGCATGTTGGTCGTGTGACCGAAATATAAAACCGTTTTCATACAAAGGAGGCATAATACTCGTTTATCGTCCTCGGCTTGAAAAAATGACCACACTATGCTTCGTTTTCGTGCCGCCATTTGAGAGTCGGTTTTGTTCTGAGCGCTGAGACTGCGCCACTCGGCGCCGCACTGCCCCCTACAGGACCGGCGGTGTCACTGCAGCGCCGCACGCTGCTACTGCGCTACCGCAAAGATGGCCGCGGGGAAGCGCGACGCTTACACACTGCGTGTCAGACGGAAACCGGACCAATTTCATCAACCAGGACACGATTTCTAAAGCTGTACAAAATTCATTTAAAATCCACATGCGAAAAAAACCCGAAATATATCGTACTCACCCTATTCCACGCGCTAAGTTATACGGCTTTCATCATCACTCCGCGACAGCACTGTCGTTCAGCCGAGTTCGCGCGCGCAACCGTTAGCTCCTAGCTGTGCGCGCAACCTCAAATCTAAGAACAGTAAATGAATCGAGACAACTATAACCCGAACACGTGCAGCTCTATAGGAAACTTTTCCTTAGTCAAAAGTCTGAGGAGAACTTAAAAAAAAGATGTTGCCATAGAAACTCGTGGTATTCCTTTGAGACGGAGCAAATGGTGCGCGCGAAACAAACCAAATAACGCAGTGCATTGTGGGAATTTCATGACCGCTAGAGTTCGTTAGAGAGCAAAATTCACTTCTTATACACAAACAAACAAATAAATAAATACATTTTACTCCGAATATTACATGAAGCGAAATTTAGTCTTGCAACATTAATATCTGAAAAAGGACTTAAAACGATACAATAAAAATCTATAGATATAAAGCTATTAACTCAACATGTTTGTTTATATATGTATTATAACAACGTTATTATTTTTGTTATCGTAAAGAAAAGCAAAAATACTAATAAAAACATTCTTATATCGAAGACACTACAAGGGCAAACCCTCCAGGTGGTTCAGGATGTTTGGATATTTGTCCAATAACGGATTTATTCTTCTGTTTAGATGAAAAATGTCAGAAGTTGTTTATTAATTGTGTGTTAAATCACTGAAACAGGCTCTAAAACCATTTCTGAGCAAATCCAGAATCAGATTTCCCCCTGAATTAGAGCCATCATGAACTTTAAAATGAAAGCCAGAACCAATATTGTGAGAAGACGTGACCGATTTAACGATTTAAGGATGTAACTCTGAGACTCGGGGCTTATTCAGCACTTCTGTATGTTATAACACAGTAATACACGCGGACACTGACAGGAACAGGCTTCGGGTTAGGACCTGGAGAGTCTGTCTGCAGTCTGAACTCCTGGGTAATGACGCAGGTTTAAGGGTTTATACGCAATAAAGCAGATCCATGGGAAAGAAAAGGAAATAAAAACAGCCAAGATAACTAATAAATGTAGAAGTATTTTATTAAACCCTAAAGGAACACTCCTCTCTCTCTCTCACACACACACACACACACACACACTCAGTTTTAGACAATAAATACATTCCGTACAGCATTCTCAGACATTCTTTCTTTCTAAAACACCAACAGCAGACGACGACTCACAGTCAGCGTCACGTTACGCTGCGTCACCTGTACAGGAGGCCCCGGGCCCCGAGTCCCACAGAGGGATTAATGCTGCTGCTCTTCTAAACAAACATTCTCTGGAAATCCTGCAGCTTTAACACCTTTAAATAAAATACATCAAATAAAAAATATTCACAGATAAAACAGAGTTGTGTAGCTTAGAGAGTAACGGTGATCACACACACGCACAGTTTCCAGTGATGTAACTCCA
Source organism: Doras micropoeus (assembly GCA_028566355.1). Lineage (NCBI taxonomy): Eukaryota > Metazoa > Chordata > Actinopteri > Siluriformes > Doradidae > Doras > Doras micropoeus. Next base: position 643,081 of record JAOUQY010000004.1, on the reverse strand, counting down.
GTGTTTCTTCAGTCTGTATAAAATAATAATAATAATAATAATAATAATAATAATGTGTGATACGTAATTAATGATAAGAGCTTCCCACACACCACTCTGTACTTCCTATCTGAAATTATTAATTAAAGATTAATAAACATTTATGAAATAACATTATAGCCACCTTTATGGCTAATCATGTGCATATCTGTATTATGTGTATTAATGATTTCACTCAGCTGACCAGGCTGATAATATTATTATTATTATTAATAATAATAATAATAATGCAGTTATACGAGTTAGTGGATCTAAAATTGTATCTGGTGGTGAAAATTAAAAATAATATATTAAATGAAATCTTTGCACATCTTTGTTTATATCACAAACAAATACCAAATGGAAACAGAAAGGAACAAATCTCCAATTTGTCTTCTTTCCATGAATGACTTTTCCAAACACTCTCTAATGTTTATAAACAATCTGAACACTGACAGCGCAAAACAAATCGCTCCTCAGTTTAGTTGTGGTCAGAAGTATCCTGGACACAGGAAGTGCAGATATCTCACGCTTCCCTGTGAGTCGATTCTGCGATCCAGCCTGGAAACGTCGACATGTAACCGTGATATGATTCTCTCATCCTGACTACGAAGCGTGAGACACAGAGGAGGACTGATACTGATACTCGTGTGGTGTGTGGAAAGCGATTTATGCTTTACGCCTCTGTGCGCAGTGTTTAACCTAAAACAGCTGACCAGCTTCGCCATCCAGGCGTCGCTTTAGTTTGGAACGGTTCTGTGGTTCTGATTCGGATCCACGTCCTCGGCTCTGACGTCCACGCTCTCCCACTCTCCGGTGCGATTTGACCTTTTAATGGCGTCCACCACCGTTTGAACGTAAAGCCCGTCCTCGAACGTCGTCGCCATGGTGATGGGATGTCGCGCCCACGAACGCCGGTCCTCCTGTGCCTGGAAGGACAGACGGAGCTGAGTCACCATCGCTTTCAGTCCCGTCACCGAAGGCCCCGCCCCTGAGCCGCTGTCACTCAAAAGAAGCTCCTCCCCCTTCGTGCTGTTGCGCTGGCCGTACAGCTCGGTGCTCCTGGCCACCAGTCTCCCGGACGATCCCACCAGCATGACCTCGTGAAGGTCGGCACCCGGGAGGTTAAAGTTCAACGTCACGTTGCAGACCACGCCCCCTGCCATGAGCAGCTGAAAGCAGGCGTAGTCGTCAGCCGTGACCGAGCGGATACCACCGCTCGTGCCACCGTGTCGCACAAAGGTCCTGAGCATTCCGTGCACGCGGATGGCCCGCAACCCCGTCAGGTAGCTCAGCAGGTCGATGATGCAGGAACCAACCGTGTGCAGGCCGCCGCCGCCCATCAGCTCCTCCCACGCCCAGCCGTACGACTGGCTCAGCAACGAGCCGCCGTAAACACGCGCTTCACACACCTGCAGGGGGGAAAGGAGTCTTGAATATGAAACATCGCTTATATCACACACCTGATCCGCACATGTACAGCCTGCTGTGAATAATCCATAGCTTATAATAGATTAAACACCTAATTTGTTTGACAGACAGATAGATAGATAGACGGACGGATGGATGGATCGATAGATAGACAGATACACAGATAGATAGACAGATACACAGATAGATAGACAGATGGATGGATAGACAGATAGACGGATAGACAGACAGACAGATAGATATATAGATAGACAGGCAGACAAACATACAGATAGATAGATAGACAGATGGATAGACAGATAGATAGATAGAAAGAGATAGATAGACAGATGGATAGACAGGTGAAAAGATAGGTAGATTGATACATAGATAGATAGACAGACAGAGACAGGTATGTGGACAAGTAAGTGGATGGATAGATGGATGGATGGATGGATAGATAGACAGATAGATAGGTCAGTTGGCGTTTTTTACCTTGATGGTTTCAATTTGTATTTTGGTTTCTAGATCACAATAACACTGGAAAACATTATCCTTGGAATTGATTTACCTTGGGTTCATTTTTTACATCACAAAAACCGTGTGGACTTTTAATATTCACTGTAAACACTTTTCAGAGCCTGATGAAATGTGATGCTAATCTACTCTATAAACTCCCAACTGGTGTGAAAGTGTCTGTGTGTGTGTGTGTGTGTGTACCTGCAGCGTGCCGCAGTATCCGTCCGCAAGCAGCCGCTTCATCAGGACGAAGGCGGGCAGAAAGCGCAGCGCGTTGTTCATGATGCTCATTAGTTGGGGGTAGTACCGCGCCGCTGTCACCATCGTACAGGCGTCGGTCAGCGTAGCAGCCTGCTCACTGATCACATTCTTTCCGATCCCTACAGACACAGATAAGATACCCGTCTACTTCCAGCAGCTAAAATAAGAGCTGTCCATCAGTAATGAGGAAAACACGCATCTGTGCTCAGTGTTTAATAACAACCCACCTCCTTTAATCACGCTGGATATGAACACATTTATCCTTAAATCTTTCTTAGGAGCGTTTGTTTACAAACCGGGTTGCTCAGGAAAATCCAGTTCATTTGTGTTCACACACACTTCTCCCCCACACACACACTTCTCCCCGGATTTATGAACTGAAAGCTCGGCTTGGCCTTGCATTGTGCTTTATTATTGTCACGATGGAAAATAATGAATTCCGAGCTGATGAATGGAAATTATCCTCCCATATTTTCTAACACGCTGCATTCATCCTGACTAAACTCTCTGTGCCGCTGTAGCTTACAGACCCCCAAAACATCAGCGCTCCACCTCTGTACTTCACCACAGGGATTTCATCATAAGCCTTGATGACTTGTGTGTGTGTGTGTGTGTGTGTGTTTGAGTGCAGTCCTGGGTGTGGTTGAGGAAGGAACACAACCCAATCGGTTCAGTACACAAACAGATGAGATAAAGAAAGCGAGAGACGAGTATAAAGTCTCACCCAATGCCTTCACGGCGATCTGGCGTGTATGCGGTGGCGGCGTCAGAATGCACACAAGATGGACTTCCTGCCGCAGCAAGACGTCGTCTGATTGGCTGGTAGCGAAGGGGATGTTGAGCTCATTAGCCAGACGTTCCGCTTCCTCCTGCGTCCGGCCCCAAACAGCCTGAACCGGAAAACCTTCCTTCTGCAGTAAGGGCACCAGGGAGCGTACGGTCTGCCCCGTTCCAAACACACCCACACCCGGCAACATAATGCTCAACACACACACACACACACACACACACTGCACTCACACTCAGTCAGCCATTACACATGTCCTGTTTCAGAAGATAATGCTGGAGAGAGAGACAAAGAAAGAGAGGGAGAGAGAGAGAGAATTTTCTATTATATTTTCTAAATTTTTTTAGATCTGAATTTTAACAACTTTTGCTTACTAAGATATTTTTTAAAAAAGAAATAAATTAATAATAAATTAATAAACTGCAGTTTAAACTAAGTTTTGTTACTTTTTTACTTATGATATTCCTCTACATTTACTTTTTAATACAAGTGATAATTAGTAAAGAAAAATTAGTTATATAAGTTTTAAGTAATGTAAAACATTATAAAGATATTATTTGGACTTACTATAATAATTTACACATAAATAGGGTTAGTTAGTGAATTAAAATGTATAATTTCGTACAATTAATACTGAATCTTAAACACAATTAGTCAAATCATAGACTAACAACAATAATAATAATAATAATAATAATAATAATAATAATAATATATTGTGTTTCTCGTGAGGAGAATGTAGTTAGCTAGGTTTATGATTAGCTTGCTTGCTAGCTAGCTAATAAAAATCAACATTATGCCCAGGTTTTGTTCCTAGGCGACTTAATAATTCGTAAACACATCTTAAAGGTATTTACTTACCGAGACTACTTTTTAGAAATCTTTCCTTCAACCAGAAATCCTTTTTTGGTTGATTTTCTCCCAGTTAAAATCGCCCGTGTGGAATTCTGACTAGCATCCGGGCCGCCTCCCTCCTCAGCCCAGATCCGGACAAACTCAGTTTTCCTCAGGAAAAAAAATAAAAGATCTTATTCAGGTCATGTCATTCTGACAGGGTTCGCACTTCTGCATCTCTTTACTTTAAAAGAAATCCAGTGTGATGTCGGTGTTGTTTTGTTAATCGAGGTAACACAGCGGTAAGATTTGTGATCATTTCAAGCAGGTCCGGTCGAGGAGAGTTCGCGCATGCGCAGTACGAACCAGGTCTAGTCTCAGACACACAAGCGAGGATAGTTTGCGCATGCGCAATACGAAACAGGTCTGGTCTCACACGAGCGAGGACAGTTCGCGCATGCGCAAGACGAACCAGCGCAGGTTCTTCGCCACGCCCATTGAGTTGATCTTATTTATTTACGTGCAATTGGCACGCAATTGTATTGGCACCCCTCTGGTGGGGGAAACCTACTGGAACATACTTAATTGTGTAACACCTCAATGCATACTTAAGTATATTTACGTATCAAAATGTGACAATACTTTTGTAGCACAACAGATAGAGTAAGCAGGTGGAGCTGACAAGTGCAGATAAGTGTATAGTAATGTAAAGACTGCATGAACAATACAGACTAAAATGAATAATTTTTGAAGCAGCATATTTAAAGCTTTATTTATAATTTCAATGAACACAAAAAATATACACATTTTGACCTTTAGTGTCCATCTGCAGCCTCAGCAGGTTAAATAGAACAAGTTCAAAATATTTTTGGAAGAATTAGATTCAGACTAATAGCATTAAATCCAAGTAAATTAGATTTATGGACAAGGATGTGACAGAGAAAAATAGAGAGACAGAAGTGCGTGAAGGTTTCATCTCCGTCGATCAGGCACAACTTTATTTCCGCTGGTTGCGACGGGGATGAGGAGCTTCCTGTATTCCAGTGGGAGGAACTTCTCGATCAGCACGTTGACCGGAGTTCTGTCCGTCACAAAGCCCTGCCTACAAAGAAAAAGAAACGACACATCATAAGATCTGCATGTTGATTCTCTAAAACAGGAAGAAGCCACTCAGATTTCTATGTCTACATCCTTTATCTACCTTCTCATGAGGAGTTCAACATCCTCCACCTCGATGGTTTTCCTCTTTGCGTGAGCCGAATACGCTTCCAGATCATCCGCCAGACGATCGAAATACCTCTGCAGTCTGAGACACGGCACAGAATCGGCACAGAATCAGCACACAGACCCCGAGCGTTTAATAACAAGTGTTTGTCGGATCAGCTTACATGTCACTGATGACGGGATAGACGTCGCTAGCCACCTTAGTTTTGGCAAAGTGTTTAAACACGCTCATGACGTAGCTCTTCGGAAGGATGCCCGCGGAGACGGACCGAGGACCGCGTTTTGGGCGTGGCTTCACTACCTTTGGGACGGGACTGAAAACATGCAACAGAGTGAGCTATTTATAGAATCCAAAAATGTGTTAACGGATTATGAATGAAAATTATGAATCGGTTACCCAGCATTCAGAGCTTTGAGGACTGTGGGTGTGGCCAGAGCACCTGGAGTGGATACCCGCTTCCTTTGTTTAATAAAACCTGGAGTTTGCATCGAGAGCTCTGTGAAAACAAATATACATGTTAAAAATAAGTAACAAAAAATATATAAAAATAAATTTAAGTGATATGTGAAAGTCAAACCTTCACTCTGTGCATCGTCCAACTCTTCTTCTTGCTGCTGCTCCTGTTCTTCCTCTTCTTCCTGTCTCTGTTCTTCCTCTTCTTCCTCCTCTTCCTGTCTCTGTTCTTCCTCTTCTTCCTCCTCTTCCTGTCTCTGTGCTTCCTCTTCCTCCTCCTCCTCCTCTTCCTGTCTCAGTTCTTCCTCTTCCTCCTCCTCCTCTTCCTGTCTCAGTTCTTCCTCGTCCTCCTCCTCTTCCTGTTGCTGCTCCTCCTCTCCCTCAGCCACAGAAAAGTCCACCGTGGGGCTAACATGAACGGACACCATAACTTCCTCGCTTTCCGATTGGCCAAGATCTTGAACAGCATCCTCCTCGTCAGCGTTTTGCAGCGAACTGTCCTGATGTGTCAGAGATGAAGAAGGCTTCGTGGTGTGGATGGCGGAGGATGACTCGGGTTTGTGATGTGGTTCTTCCTCCATTCGCTCAGTTGCACCAGCGAAACTCTGCAGCTCTACACACGAGACAAGGACACTCCATTTATACTCAAGTGTCTGAGATTACCAGAGACAAGAATTTGAATTTCTCTGCACTCAGAAAAACTCCAAACTTACTAAAATAAAAAGTTAGACTCTTTTATTAAACTCTTCAGTTCGGTGTATATACTGTGTGTGTGTGTATATATATATATATATATATATTAATGAAGCTGCAAATGTGTTCAATCGCTCTGTTTAGAGATTGATCTGCTTTTCCCAGAAGGAGGAGTTTGTGAGTCGTCTCTCTGATGGCGTATGGATACCACAAAACCCTCAGGAAAGCGTAAAGTAACCAGAACTACTTTTTACTGATCTATAAATATGCATGAGTATGCAAATATGAAACCCACATTTATACACAATTATAACATCCACCTATTAATGATTAATAAAATCTAATTAAGCTTAAAACGCAGCATTCCTGGAGCTAAAGCTGGTTCTGTTACAACACGGTCAACCGCTAATGATTATTTAGTGACATCACAAGCTGAGATAATATGTGGCTCCGCCTCCAAACAGCTTTAGACTAACATATACAGACAGATGTGTATTAAATGGTGTAATATTTTTAACTCGATGCAAGTGTAGAATCAGAATGTGATTTTGTATTCAGGTTGTCTGTAATTCTAACCAACACATTCTACCTTCTGATTATTACTCACGTTCATCCGGGGGACCCAAACCCCTCCCGAGGCTCTTCGTACTTCTGCTTCTTGACATCACTCCATTCCTGATGGCTCCGCCCTCAGAGTGGTACGCTCTCCGTGTGATTCGCTGAGGCAGATGCGCTGGCTCCTCTTCCTGAAAGCTCCCAACTTCCCTCTGCTCCATTTCTTCCACCTGAGCTTCCTGTATCGTAGATTCAGGTTCTTCCTGCTCCTGAGGCTGAGACACGTGATCCATCATGGGCTGGGTCGGAGCGAGCGGGATATCGTCCGGACTCAAGGACACAGCCTCGTTCTCCTGCGATGGAGGGATCATATCCACCTCGTCCTCCTCTTCCTGACTCTGAGAATCCGGTTCTGCGTGTTCTGAAGGATCTGCTTGAGGTTTAGAGACGTTACTCTCAGGCACGTTTTGTTGATCTTGGACACCGTCTTGAAGTTCTTCTCCGATGTCACTGTCCCCTCTCTTCATCTCAGCTTCTGTAACCCCTCCGTCAGCGTCTCTCAGCTTGGACATGGAGGCCTGTGGATGGGCGTAGAGCTCCGTGTTGCTCATCACCATGTCTGTGGTGAGATCCGGCACGGTGACGTTACTCAAACCCAGCGTGAACTTGTGCCAGTCCGAGTCCTGGAGGCTTCTTCCATCCTGCACTACTGTATAATCTGATAAACAAACCACACACAAAAAGAGGAGGAGCTTTAAGAGTAGGGCGGGGCGATATGATGATGGCAGTATCAATATCATGATTAATTACGTCACAATACGTTTTTAGAGATTTTATCATTTATTTTTTTAATAATTACAAATAGCCAAAGTGTAAACAGTGAAAATATCACGTTAATATTTTGTTCTTAATATTTAAAATTTATTAAAATCATACCATTTAATTTTACTAATTTTTTCTAACATTTTACATGGTTAAAAAAAATAAATTAAACTAAAAAATATTTATTATTTTTTTACTAAATTATTCTACAATAGCAGCTGATAAAATAAAATTTATTTGACTTAAGCTTAAAAATTGCAAACTTACTGAAAATATAATATAACTATTTTTATTTAATAATAAACATTTATATTTTACTGATACTGAAAAAGCAATAATATAAAAACAAATCTAATAAATAATTTAATAAATAAGATTTTTTTTTGCATTGCTGCCCATTAAGGAGCAAACCTTTATATCGTGAATCGTAGAAATGCTAAAAATGATAAACAAAAAAAAAGACACACAGCTTGTCATGTTACTGAGAAAGTATAAACTAAATCTAAAAAAATAAATAAAAAATGTACCATAGGTGTTGATAATTCTGGAGCTGGCTATACACAGGTCATGAAACTATAAACACAAAAATCTCTTTACAGAAAACTTCACACATCAGTGATTACACAGTGAGTCCCTGTGAAGGAGCTGTTGCTATAGAAACGATAAAGTATTATAACCAGTGCATTAATTATAAACAAAGCTGTGATGTGCAGCTGCACTACAGTCAGAGCTGCTGTTATAGAGAATGAATCAGCACCGTCTGACCAATCAGAACCCAGCACTCAGCAGCACCTTGGTCGTGATGTTTCTCTAAACGTTTCTGGACAGCTTCGTCAAACGCGTCCACGGAAACCGGCCTCCGTTGTCCGGCTGCTTTCCGCCTCAGACCCCCTCTGTCGGACCGAAGGGTCACGAACGGTGTCTTCAAGGTGAGGCTGAGGACACTGAGGCAAAGACAAAACAATAACACGTGTGCAGTGAGCAGGAAATACCGACCGTTCAGTCATTTAGGATTCGGCTGATCCTTATGGGACTTGACTAGGAAAATCAATTGAAGTTAATTATTAGTAACAGGAAAACAGTGCTATGGTGAAGAAAAAAAAAATATATATATATACAGTACTGTGTAAAAGTTTTAGGCAGGTGTGGAAAAATGCTGTAAACTAAGAATGCTTCCAAACATGGACGTGTTAATAGTTTATTTTCATCAAGTAACAGAATGCAGTGAATGAACAGAAGAGAAATCTAAATCACATCAGTATTTGGTGTGACCCTTTACCTTCAAACCAGCATCAGTTCTTCTAGGTACACTTGCACACAGTTTCTGAAGGAACTCGGCTGGTAGGTTGTTCCAAACATCTTGGAGAACTAACCACAGCTCTTCTGTGGATGTAGGCTTCCT
>JAOUQY010000004.1:250365-262170 GCA_028566355.1 Doras micropoeus | reverse complement strand
GCGTGACCATCGAGCCCTCAGGCCGTATTGTTTGAGAAACCGTCATGCTACCGTGATGGACATAGCCACATGGGCTCATGGGAAATCATTATATTGTTATACTGGGATTCTGGAGAAACACATGCTGCCGTCAAGATGACGTCTTTTCCCAGGAACTCTGTCCCAACTTTTACTGACTGTGTTAGAGCCACTAATCTCTAAATGTGTGTATATTTAACAGATAAAGTTCATCACTGAAGACACTGAAAATCTTTTCTTTGTCCTTTTGTCTGTTAATTAAAGCTTCAAGTGAATTAATAAATCACAGGTTTCAGTTTTTACTGCATTTTTAGAAAGTGTCCCAACTTTTCTGGAAATGGGGTTTGTATTTATTTATAGTTTATGTTTTTTTTTCAGAGAGGAAATAAGACTAAATCTGAATGCATTTGATAAGAATCATTTTTATTCTGACAAATTGTTGTAATGATGTGTAATGTTTATTTTGTTCAGTCGTTCTCCCCTTGTTAGGGTGCCAATAATTCTGGAGTCAGACGTGAAGTTACAGCGTTGATGTAAACAAAACGCAATGACAAAAGTTGACCCCGGGTTTTACGGTTTGTGTAAAATGTGGAGAATCATGCGGCGTGTCAGACGCTGTGCTCATGAACCCCCTGTGAATGAAGTGAAATGTCTCGAATCCACGCTGAGAGTCAAGAACACATGAGATCTGTGTTAGTGCGTATGATGAGGCCGGTGGAGGACGCGATCACACACTCGCTGCTGTCACACACTCGCTGCTGTCACACACTCGCTGCTGTCACACACTCGCTTAATAAAACATAAGTGCACAACCACAGAGACCAAAGGCTTCAACACCCAACCGTGCCCTCTTATAACCCCACCCACTTCCCCTCTTATAACCCCACCCACTTCCCCTCTTATAACCCCGCCCACTTTCCCTCTAATAACCCCGCCCACTTTCCCTCTAATAACCCCACCCAATGTCGCTCTAATAACCCCTCCCAATTTCACTCTTATAGCCACGCCCACTTCCCCTCTAATAACCACGCCCATGTTCACCCTTATAACCACGCCCACTTCCCCCTCTAATAACCCCTCCCTCTCATACCCCGGCCCACATTCATAACATTTAGAAGACAAGTGAGGTTATAGACACGTACCTGCACTCTGCCTCATCTTATTCCTCATGAAGTAAAGTGAAGCTAATCAGCTCTGTCACCTGATGATGAACAGACCCTAGAGAGAGAGAGAGAGAGAGAGAGAGAGAGAGAGAGAGAGAGAGAGAGAGATGTGGTACCTACAGTACTAAGCTAGCAAGCAATTTGTTTTGCTAATGATGGTTAATAAGTGATGGTGGTTGTCATGGTAAAATGATGTGTAAATTTAGACCCTGATGCTGAAATCCAGCCAGCGAGCTTAGCGAATGTTACTGATATCAGGGTGTTAGTGAAGACAGGAGGAGTGTGAGGAATTCCCTAATTTGTATAATTATGCATATGCATATTTTAAGAAGATTAAGGTGTAGAGATGTGTCTGTGTCATTTCATGTCATTTCTGGCATATTTTAGATATTTTAATGGTTTAATATCTTCAGGAGCTCATTAATGAACAGGAGATTGTTTGGGAATTAGACAGTATTCTAACTGGATCTGCTGGTCAGATGATCCCAATCCTCTTACCTCAGGAATGAAGGTCAGTGTTTAGTAAACCAGAACGCAGAAGGTGTTTTTTTCTGTTCAGTGATCAGAGCTGAAGCCTGCGTTAGTTTTTAACCTAATTATTCTTTACAAATGTTTTTTTATTTGGGTATAAGGAGACTTGCTAATGTAAACCTCAACTGATCTGAACTGTTGAGTTACTGCGGTTTTATATACACAGATTACACTTATTTATTTCACTTACACATAAATAAAATAAGGCAATACCGCTAGCCATTCGATCAGAACAAAATTAACGGTGGCTGTTAAAGCCGGAGGAGTTAGTGTGTGTTAGGGCAGGTGTTGGGTTACTGACTAGAAGGTTGGGGGTTCAAGCCCCTGCACCACCAAGCTGCCACTGTTGGGCCCCTGAGCGAGGCCCTTAACCCTCACCTGCTCAGGTGTGTAAATGAGATAAATGTAAGTCACTCTGGATAAGGGCGTCTGCCAAATGCCGTAAATGTAAATGGTAGCTGATGCGCTGCAGTGGCTGAGCTGTGTTACTGGAGGATTTCGTGCACTCCGTCTGTAGGAGGCGCTCTTTCACCGGGCTCTCGCCATGTCCTCAGTTTGCCGTTTACGGGGTTTTGGAGGCTGGGCTAAACGTCAGTTAATGTTGCTGTGCCAATAATTTATGTCTGCATGTGAGTAAAAAATAAAATCTGAAACGTTTGTAAATCTGGTGGGATTATTTTGAGACATAATAATCTTTAAACGCAATTTAAGATGAAATAAAAGATGATAAATGAGTCCAGTGAGAGCAGATCTGCACACTGAACAAAGGAGAACAGAGTGCAGCTTTCTGAAGCTGCTAATTCCTCTTCAGGACGTCTCACAGCAGCTCTGAGATTAATTAAGAGTAAAACGTTAGTTTCCACGTCTCCATGTGGGACAGCTCGCACTTTAGAGCAAAGAGCAGAACATTTGAGGGACAAAGATCTCGTCCACGTTCAGCTGCACGCTGGTGTTTCCACACGCTCCTAAGAGAAGATCAGACACGAGTTGTTGGACAACAGCATTGGACTCCCTCACAAATTCACCTCAAGCCTGAACACACAGCATGAGACAGGCAAGAGCATCATCACACGCAATGCAATTCACATTTACATTAAAAAAAGAATATTAACTGTAATCTCACTCGCCTCCTGCTGCAGCACAAACACACACACACACACCTGCCACACCGAGCTCGTTCTTCCCCCTGCACGAGATTCTGATTTTATTTCTGTTTCTTTTCCCCTGATAACTTCTTGTGATTCTGATGCGTTTAAGAAGAGCGTCTTGTGATTTCTTTCTGAGTTTAGGAATAGACAGCAGGTGACGGGGTTTTTTGCACAGCGCCGTCTAGTGTTCAGACGTCCAGAGCGACATTCACGCGTTCATTTTAATACAGTCTTCATTCAGTCATTAAAATGAAACGAGACATCAGTCACGCTGGAGGGTCTGACTAAAACACAGCCCTCTTAGAGACGGACCCGAGCACCGTTTAAACCTTCATTATGAAAAATACTTCTCCTGCACTTTGCTGTGCTTATAACGTATAATCCAGCTATGTTATAGAACTGTATTGAATAACTGTCAAATGAATTTTGCTTAATGCAGATTCAAAGTGCTTTCTGTCAGGTGTAATTGCCCACTTGCCAGCTGTTTGTCAGCCTCGCTTTTTGTTGCATCACAGCGAGAGCGATCCGGGCTTTAAATTACTGCTTTGCGCCGCCATTTGCCCATGAAATATTTTCTGACAGAGCACCTCGCTGTGATGTGATGTGATGAGCTGCTTTCTTTAAAAAAAGAGCATTGCTTTCCTAAGCTTGTTATACAGCTTTAAGGACTTATATACCACTTTTGATTTTATTTATGTTGGAGTGATGTCTCTTCTCAGCCTCAGGATGCTCCGGTTGCTTCGGAGTTTAATTTACTTTCTCTCCAGACTCACATCGAGGTGAACGGGGAGGTTGCTGTCTGCATACTCGACTGCTAATGTAAAGATCAAGGTCGATTAAAAATGCATGAGCTCTGTGACTGCTGCAGATAGGACCTTCCGTCTTCACAGGCCACTATTGGTCATTAGATAATAAGGATTGATAAAAGTTACAGGGCACAATGTTAAAAATGCTCTGATCGATTTGAGAGCACCTTAATAATGAAAGCGTGGGCCTGAGGGACACGAGCCATGGATCATTTTGACAAAGGGGCCTCCGATGGTGGACGAGACAGAGCAGGGACAATTAATCCCTCAGAGCTTCAGCTTGGCAAATAAAGTAGTTGCAGCTCATTATGGAGTGACCTTGCTAAACAGGCGGGGAGCACCGCTGACCTGCGGGGAGTTGATAAGTTTAAACCTCCAGCTGAGCGGCTCGGGAGAAAGTGGGAGCTGAGCGGAGACGAGTCTGGAAGAGGTTTGAGGCTCAGAGACTCCGGGCCACTTAACCTCTGTGACAGGATACTGACGTGGTTATGAGTGACGATCACAGCAGCGCCTGCAGACTTACAGCTCCAGTTTGTGGTTATTTCCATTGCTGAGCGCGTCGATATCCAGTCATGTGTGGGTGGAGCTAGAAATAGTGCACCACTGATTGGTCAAACCCAATGGACCAATCAGAGATCAGATGTAGAAGTTACAGACGTGGGGGTGGAGTTTGTCTAAAACAGAGGCGTGTCCCTCTTTGTTAAATCGAATGTTGCTGTAATTAATCTGATAATTATAACTAGCATTATTAAAGTGTATCAGTGAGAGATTTATTTCAGCACTCGCCGTCTTATTCGTGTTTCATCATCATATTACACGTCATTTTCATTTTAAAATGGTCTCTTATGAAGTTTATAGCAAAGAGAAAAAACCCCACTATTCCTTCTGTCTCATTTTTCTATTCCTGAATCTTTTCTCCTTTAAAGCTTGTGGTCTGGAGGCTGATGGGAAATTCTGTCTGTCTCTGACATTTTTTCTCAAGAAACATCTGGACACCTCGGAGGAGCTACACACTGATGCTGATCATCTCAAAGTGGAGCTGAGATCAATTTCAAAAAAGAGTCAACTAAAAAAGCTTCGAAAGTAATCAATTAAATCAATTAATAAAGAGGTAATGTAAAACAAATTAAAGAGTCAAATAAAAAACAGTCAACTGTAAATAAGAGTTACATTTTAAAGAGTCCTGAGAAAACCATCAGAAAGAAGTTTTAAAGGAACAGTGAAAAAATGGTCAAGTTTTAAAATGACTCAAAAAAGTGTTAACATTAAAAAAAAGAAGTTAACTTTTTAAAAAAGAGTATGCTTTACAATTCTGAAGAAGTGTAAACAACAATAAAAAAACTTTGGGGGAAAAAGCTGCCAGAAATAGAGAGCTGTCTTTCATATGGATTAAAATGTCATGAATTTACATTTAATGTAAATTTACCTCTAGATTTTAGATCAGGATTTTCTCCTGATAACCTGTTCTTTTTATCATCATCACAAAAAAAATTAAATTTGGTTTTCTTGAAATTATGACAAATTAAAAAAATATATTTTAGGGTTAAAGATATAGTTCCCTCTTTATTACAGGAAAAAATGTATTGATTTGGAAAAAGGTTTTGTTTTTGCTCTTTGGCCCCTGAGCACGGCCCTTAACCCTCTCTGCTCCAGGGGCTGCATCACAGCTGACTATCTATCTATTTATGAATGAATGAATGAATGTTACACTTATATAGTGCCTTTCTCCAACCCAAGGACGCTTTACACACTGCTGATCTCGAGAGAACAAAGAAAAATGGCACATTATCTGAAAAAACAGAATCCAAATTAAAATATAAAATAATAGCGTCTCAGAGCTTCCATAATGCCTAATATAAGTTTCATGCTAAATGCTAAAGCTACCTTGCAAGGCATTATGGGAGTGAGGCTGAGAAACCAACATGGCCGCCAATGCCCCGGGGCCTAGCGTGGACTCTACTGGACTCTACTTTTCACTAAAGTGGGTGTGAGAGGATGCAGTAATCAGGTAAATATTATTTCAGTATAATAAAATGATAATGTGTCAATCAGATGTTATCGTTCCATACTTAAAACAAAATGCTATGTTTGTAGCAATGCTAATACTAATGCAGCGTATAGAGCTAAATGCTGAGTGTTCATTTAAAGTTTTAAAAAACGAACCTATTTTGTAACATTTTTATTTAAAGTGGAATTTTCTGAGATGCCACCCTGCAAACCTGAATATAATTTTACATGTTATAATTAATGCAGCACTCAGGAATTTTACATATTACACAAGCATTTCTGTGACTCTAACACAGACAGGAGATGCTGCAGATTTGTGTTAGGAGTTCTAATATACAGCTTTAAATCTAACGCAGCAGTAGAAGCTGTTCCAGGCCACACACACTCACACTGATGGCTCGCTGCAGACGTCTATCTTCTCCATTAATCTGAGCACTGAGCTGTGGAGTGGACCGAGAGCCAGGTGCCAAATCTGCTCCTGTGATTCTCCCTCCGTCGCAAACCGTGCAGGAATCACCGTCTGTCCCGAGGCCCCGAGGTTCGGCTTTCAGTCATAGAAAACCTGCATGTTTCAGAGCGACTCTGTAAGCCTTTACCTGAACTCAGTTTATCTCCTCACACTCATCACCAGAGTCTCTGCTTTACATCAGGGCTGGGTTATGGACCAGTACATTGCAGTTTTGCTGCATAACAAATTTAAAACATAATGACTGAGAGAAGATAAAGCGTGGACATACAGTGTGTTACTAGAGAATATTACAGTATATATCATATTTGAACTAATATTATTGCATTTACATTTTTCCTATTTTTCCAATTTGTCTATTTGGTGAACTGTGATAATGAAGGAACGTTAATAAAAACCCAGCAGGCCAAAAATCAGGTTGCTTTTGTTCTAACGGTGTACAAACTTTTGCACTCTGCTGTGCGTCCTGCTGTTAAAGAAACCAGCTGATTAGCATGTGTTAAAACTCTGTGAAGTTCCCCAAAGCACTAAAGGTCATCCTGCTTTTCCAACCTGCAGAGATGACGCCGTGTGCGGTTTTGGGGTGGGGCTGAATGTCACGATTTGAATTAAGATTGTCAGATTGGCTGTGAGCTCGTATCGCCGGGCGCGGCCGTCGTGTATGACCTTTTGAGGGAATTGTCATTTTCCACCTCTGTGATGCCGCCGTGGCTCTGTGGCAGAGAGGAGTCCTTCCTCACGCTGTGTAATTTGTCCTGTGTGTTAGCGTTCACACGAAGCCAGTCGTCTACATCCCCATGGATCTGCAGGGCAGCGGCCTGCGACGGGACTGTAACGAGAAAAAGAGCTGCTGCTGGAGATTCACTCTGAGACACCTCGGTGGAGACTGTGAGTGTGTTCAGTCATGGTAGAAACATATCATCTATCAGACTCCACAACACAACACAACTCATTTCAGAGCTTAAACACTGGAATGCTCATGACAAGACAAGATTTATTCAGAAAACTGTAGAGTCCTAGACCTCATTGCCATTAATAATAACTGCTACTATGATTATTATTATTATTATTATTTTGCAATGAATTATGGAAAACTTCTGCAACTACACTTTTGTTTCATATTTTGAACCCTTAGTGGCCCTTGTTTGTCCATCCTTAAAAACACTTCAAATGTTTCGAGTGATTCCGTATCACTTCTACATGAGAGTAAAACCCGTTAATTCTCCACCTAACCCTTTAGGAAAGTTTTTCTCTGAGTGTACCAAGTACTAAAAAGCGAAAGACTACATTTCTGACAGGTTCTATGAAATATGAAGAAAATAATGAGCAATTATTTAGAGTTTGTACTGCACACTTAACAAGGCAATGCACAATCTCTTAGAAGAAAAGGGTCCCTTAAGGGTTCGTTGGATAATTGAGCAGGAGATGATGAATAATGATTATGCAGATTGTACAAATGATGAAAATATAATTCAGAAATGGTGAAATAAAATGTAATGAAATAGGATTCTAATAATGTGTGTGTGAAAAGCATTTGCTGTTGACTTCTTGCAAGCAGAAGTGTGGAGTGTGTGGAGTAAATTTACATGTATAGTATTTAGCAGACTGGTTTTAGCCAGATTGAATACAAAGTGCTGTGTTGAGTGACCTGATCAACCTGGTTAGGTGCGCTGGCACTCCTACCTCTCTCAGCACTTATCAATGAAGCACAGGTCGAGCTTCTTCTGGTACTCCCTTGCATTTTCCATGACCCACCTCAGGTTTGCAATGTGATCACAGGTCCCTTTGCCTTTAAAGAATCCAGTTTGGACATCAGGAAGTTCCAGATCAAGGATATTACCCAAGTGTTGGTGGCATTGACCTTCTTCGGCAGTGGGATGAAAACTAATCTTTCCAGTGCTTTGGCCATGTGCAGGTTCTCCAGATCTCCACTGGCATAGTGCTGTCAGTGTAGCTCTAGGGGTTGGTCTCTTCTTGATCTCCTGCTGGTCACTAATTCCATTCCCATCAAAGTCCTTGATGGCTGTTTGTGTGCAGAGAAAAGCTTTTTCTCCTGTTTCACCATGGCAAATAACTCCCTGGTGAGGCTCTTCTTATAGGCTTCTTTAAGGCTCACACATTGGCCGTTCAGGAAGTTGTTCTTGTCTTCCCTGGCTTATCTTTGAGTTGCCTCACCTCGTCCAGACTGCCCTTAGCCTTGTCCTCTCTCCTCTTACTTGCGATTTGGTGATGGTAGTTAGCCAGTTCCCACCACATACTGGCTACTTGTATGGCATGTGCTCCTTCTCCAACTTTGGCATTGAAACCACCCATAATGTAGACAATGTCCTTACTTAAGGTTCTGTCCAGTGCATTTTTGGACTGGGCATAAAATCCTTAATGTCCTGGTCTGACACATGTGCTCCAGGTGCATGGATGATGGCCACATTCAGAGGTTTCTCTCTTATGCGGATGGACATGACCCTATCACTGATTTGTATTTGGGGTTCTATATGCAATCTTTTTGTTGGCCACAATGGTAACCCAATTTCTCCTTTCCTTCTCGTTGCCTGAGTAATAGATGGTCTGAGCTGAAGTCCCCAGATCCAATCCAGTGCAGTTCACTGACTCCCTACTAGGTCCATGCTTATTCTTTCCATTTCTCTCTTTCTCACGTTCCATGTTCCAATGTTATATCTTTGTTTGCAGCTTAGGTGACCCTTTTCATCGAGGATCACATCAGCAATTGGGCCCCCATGTGGGTTTCCCCGTCTCGCATAAACCTTGTCCTGATTACTTTGAAGCCAACTTCACTCTTCCCCAGTCACTTGATTAATGCTGTCCAGCCTGGGCCCAATGCCGAGCACCATATTTGAAACATGTTGATTCTGATCCATAGAGTTTCATGGTGAAGGTTTTACTGGATAGGTCACCAGGTCTTTCCCCAACCCATAGCACTTAGCTGCATGACCACCACAAGTGCTATGTCATGTATTGTCACCCTCCCGGCACTAGTGCAGTCCCTGATACACCATCCCATTCGCTACGGCTGTTTTTCAAGATAACTGTTATGGGGGGGACGCAGAAATCAGACCCACGTGCTGGGAAGGCTGGACTGTTATGTCTCAGCCCAGCCGACAGAGGGAGAGGAAAGGAAAATGAAAGGAAACGGTGATAAATAAATATATATTTATAAATAGATGGAAATAAATATATATGAATGTAATCCCAGGTGAAATCAAAGGGGAAAATAACATTAAAGAAAATATGCAATTTTTTTAATGTAAGGGTGTGTGGTGTATAAGCTGATGCACCCCGGATTCGATCTTGGGCCATCAGTGTTGGTAAGCAAAGGGAGAGTGTATATAAATACATGCTGAAGAGGGGTGCCTCAGCAGAGCCCCTTACAACAGCGCTAAAAACTCCCACACGAGTATAAGACGTGTTGTGTGTAGGCAAAAACAAAGCCAGGGAAACCTGGAAGTAGTACTCAACACTTCTGGGTTAGGCACGGCAATGATAAACAGACTACCCCGTGGGGAATCTCCCCCTCATGGAAGAGGAAAAAAAATACTACTGCTGGCCTCAGCGGGAGCACTCAAAGGAGGAAGTGAGTGTAGAGTTAGGTATCTAGAGTATTTGTTTTTTCTTTCTCTTCTTTTTTCTTTCTTTTTCACTTTTGGTTAGGGGACATCACACCAGGGGGGCGAGAGCACTGACCCTAGGAAATATTTATTAGCTATAAATATAAGGCCCGACGTTACCAAGCTGACCCCGGTTACCTCACGCCGTAGCGTTACCATACCAAATTGAAAGGTGTGAAACCACTCAAAAACCCCTTTAAATAGGCTGGTGAGCAGGTGTCTCTTGTCGACCTTGATTGCTGTTAGGCTTGCTGGGAGTTGGAGTCTTCCCAGCATGAGCACCACGCCGCCGTGGCCCCTATTATGGCGAGCCCCCTTACAATAACATTGTCTACCACATCTAATGCAGCGCTAAGTTCATGCAGCACCAAAACAGATCCCTCCCCAGACTCAGCATGCATTAAAAGATCATTCACAGTTCTCACAAGAGCTGTTTCTATGCTCTGCTTTTTGCTAAATCTAGACTGAAACTTTTTGAAAATGCTGTTAGCCTCCAATGCATACACAAGTTGATCTGAAACCACTTTCTCCAAAATTTTGGAAATAATAGGAAGTTTAGAGATGGGTCTAAACCTTGAGAAATTGTTGGGGTCAAGGCCCAGGTTTTTAAGAAGAGGCTGCACACTGGCCACTTTAAAACAATCAGGAACACACCCAGAAGTAAGAGAAAGATTCACAATTACTTGCAGATGAGGATCCACAGAGGAGGAACATCATTAGGACTAGAGGAGAGTGGCAAGTGCTGCACAGTCTCTGTTAACTCATCCAGCATAACTGGAGTAAACTGACTCAAAATATCAGTGTCAGAGCTAACAGGAAAAATCTCCATGCACATAGAAGGAGACGGGATATTCAGACCACTGATGAGAGTATTGATGATGGTTATTAGTTATCCCATAAGTTGTACAGTACAGACCCATCAAATCTTTCATATACACATAATGAACCTGAAGCTGAGACTGTTTCCATTTAGACTCTCTGGTCTCTCTCTTTTCAAATGCATAACATCACCATTTAACCAAGGAGAGGGATTAGTTAAAGGTTTTATTCTCACCTTATCCGGAGCCACATCATTTAAAATAACCAAACATAAATTATTAAAGCAGTTAGCTGCGTGCAAACGAACCATTATACATAGTGGAACATTTAAACAAATAGATAGACAACAAATCTGAAAAGTTTAATAAAAACAACCCTATGACTTAGGAGGCCGGTAAATTACAGAACAACGCAGCAGTTTATCACTTAAAACTTTAAAGGCCAGCAGCTCAAGACATGCAAATGCACCCAAAGACATGGGAGAACAATTAACGCTGTTTTTAATAACAACAGGAAGGCCGGTGCCTCGCCCATTTAACTTTGGACAGTTAAAACATCTACAGTCTGACAGACACAGTTACGAGAGTTGTCAGTTCTCCTAGGTTTTGATAAACATAAAATCCAAGCCCTTCAAAGAAATAAAGTAATTCAGAAATAATGTCTTCAAAAGCGATAAAGCATTAATTAATGCCAGATTCACAGCAGGGCAGCACTGCAGCTCCAACAGAAATACACAGGAGATTTTGCACAAAGAAGGGCTTCACTGGAGAAAAGCAAGGAACTACAAACCCCATTTCCAGAAAAGTTGGGACACTTTCTTAAAATGCAATGAAAACTGAAATCTGTAATTTATTAATTCACTTGAAGCTTTATTTAATAGACAAAAGGACAACGAAAAGATTTTCACTGTTTTAATTCCATCCATCCATCCATCCATCCATCTTCTTCCACTTATCCGGGGCCGGGTCGTGGGGGCAGCAGTCTAAGCAGAGATGCCCAGACTTCCCTCTCCCCCAAAACCCCCGTGTTTTAATTCTGTTTGTTAAATATAAACACATTTATAAACTGATCCCTGTAACACACTCAGTAAAAGTTGTTCCAGAGGCGTTTCCCACTGGGTCTCATCACCTTTACTTTAATTACACTGTTTAATGGTTTGGGAAGTGAAGACACTAATTGTTGCAGTTCTGCGAGTGGAATTTCTCCCCGTTCTTGCTGTGTACA
>JAOUQY010000004.1:144168-157767 GCA_028566355.1 Doras micropoeus | reverse complement strand
CTCTCTCTCTCTCTCTCTCTGTCTCTCTCTCTCTCTCACACACACACACACACACACACACACACACACACACACACGGAGGTGATTATTTTCCTGTAACAGCACGTCCCTACCCCGGTGTTTTATTCCTCCTACACTACAGCAGTCTGCTCATAATTACAAACATCTACTTGTCAAAGAACACATTATACTTTTTATCCATTTATATTTACATCTTATGTCAGTGAGATGAATTATTTTCTGTTGTCACTTACGTTATAGCAGCTGTAAACATCCGTTCCCTCACCAGACTCTCTTTATTCTCTCTCTTTTGATGTTAATAAGACAAATCGCAGCTCGTTACGCATCTTACTGAGAAACCACAAAGAAGCGTGAACTCCTCTGTCCTGAAGATTAAAGCGCTGACACTGGAGACTCCTTCCATCATTATTACATAAACATCTGCTGAAATATTGAACAGATCGACCCGTTACTATAGCAACGATAACGTATTAGAAGGAGTGCATTAATTATAAATAAAGCTGTGATGTGCAGCTGCACTACTGTCAGAGCCGCTGTTACAGAGAATTAATCACCACCTAATGCAAATCATGTTTGTATTTTATTAGGATAAATTCACTCCAGTTCATTCTGAGCTAATTAAAGATAAAGACTTGGACGATTATTAGAGCTGACTGCTCACTAATGTTCATGTCATTTGCATTCAGATACATGTTAATTTTACTTCCTTTAAAGAAGGTCAGTCTGAAGAAAAATGGTCCATGTTCCAGACATCCTAAAAGGCAGCTCTGGCAGAGAGCTGGAAAAAATCTGCCTGCGGAAGCATAAACTCGCTTTAACAGCGTTCTGCTCATTCTGTGATCTCATTCTTAAATTAAACCAATTTGCCTAGAAATTGGTTTTAAGGTCTGCACAGGGTGGTTTTGTGCATTAGCCTCCACCACACACACACACACACACACACACACACACACACACACACACACACACACACACACCTCCTTTCCTCACTGAAAATCATGTTTGACTTTGAAGTGCTAATTTTGGAAGTTTAGCCAATTTTTTATTTGCTGCTTTGAAATCTATCCTCTAAGCCGCTGCACCGGCGATGAAATATGCAGTCTCTCCACAATGAGGGATAAGTGGCCAAAATGAGAAGCGCCTGCTTCTCTCCTTGCACATTATATAACTGTGAATAATCTGCACGCTGCACTTTTCCTATGGCGCTCGCCGGTGCAATTTATTTCCACTAACATTATGCAGCCTCCCCTCCTCCTCATTTTCCAATCTGCCTGCCTTTCAAGCTCGGTGGGCACTATTTAGAATGCTGATGACAAACAAAAATGGGTTTTTCTATGAGGAATACCACCTCGCCATCATCATAAAGTTGAGTTTTGAAACAAGAAGGGGAAAAACGCACTACATGTCGTCCATTCGAACAGACAACGAGGACATTTTCTCCAATCATGAAAACATCCAATAATGAAAATCTAATGAATGGCAAGGCTGAATCTGTTCACCCACTACACAAACAATGCAATAAAATGATCTTTTTCAGCAGAGAATAACAGATATAATAATAAAATTCGGGAGGACGCAGAGCTGAGCTTTATTTATTCACACACTCTGAAGTGTATTTCAGCATCAGTTGTAGAAAAATAGAGAAAAAAAAGAAAAACATCGATTCCATTGTGGCTGAAAAATGTCATTATTTGAGTCAGCCTTGGGATGGAGAGGGCCTGAGATCAGAACAATGAGAAGAGGCCTCGGTAATGGAGGAGCCTTGAATCTCACCTCATAAAGCGGCCTAATGGATGCACGGATGACCTCAATCACAAACCTCGCTTTTATCCTTTCTACACTGTAGATGGCAGAATTATGTTAAAATAAGTTGATCATATTGGCTGTTCATAAAAGCCTGCATTTTCCTCCAACACACACACACACACACACACACACACACACACACACACACACACACACACACACACACAGCAATAATGATAGAGCAGCCAAAAAGCCTAAGGAGAAAGAAAAAGAGAGAAAAGATTTAGAACGCCCCCCTCAACACCCTCTGTATGATCTCCAGCCTCATCCGATGCTTTGCCACGGCCCTGTACTCGGCAATAAATTGCTTTAGTAATCAGCTTTTTGAAAAGCTTATTTACTGCTTGTTTTTTTTGTTTATTGTGCTCCTCCGAATGAAATATAAAATTGGATTTCATTAGATGTGCAATTTTCTCTTTCTCATAAAGAAAGCACAAAGAGAGAGAGAGAGAGAGAGAGAGAGAGAGAGAGAGAGAGAGAAAATCACCTTGTTGGCTGTAGAGAGAGGATTGGGGGTGCAGTGTATATATTACTGCTGATTGAGTTTCTCTCCAGGCTGACGCAGTCCTCTCCTGCTCTCACTACTGATAGAATCCTGAGTGCAACGTGAGCTCCGCTCTGAAAGAAGGCCTCTTACGAGACATTACACCCCCTTATCCCATAATACGCTGTGCGGAAAATAACTGCAGAAAATCACATCTGTGATGTCGAACCCCTTCCTGTATCTGATCCTGGATCAGACATCGCACTCATTAACTCAAAACTTTCCTCTCTTTCTGACCCCAAACCCGCGGCACGACTATGCCCATTACAGCTAGCTTTCTCAGCTATTATGAAGATGGCGTATAATTGCGTGTTTGCTGTTCGACCGAGTGCACAGCTCTGACACAACATTTATTTAACTGCAGCTTCACTAAGGCACAAACAGTGTACTCCATCACTCCGGGCTCCATCGCTCCAACAGCTCCTCCTTCCGTTTTGACGTTTCAGTCAATACCCGTGTCAATGAAGAACAACAAAAAACATAGACGTACTGTAGTTGCAAATGGACTTCCTCCCATGCTGACAGATTACACTCCTACACACACACACACACACACACACACACACACACACACACACACACACAAACCAGATGAACAAACTTTAAATGGGTTCCACCACACAAAATTAACAGAGAGTGGAATCCAAGTCCAGATCGAGGAGCTCCACAGCCCGTGTGCGTGACTTGTCAACAAACCAAATCGCTCCGCTGTGAAAACAGATAACGAGCTGTAGAGTAAACACGAACCTGAGCCGAACATTCTGTACAGCCATCCTTTTTAAAACAGCACCATCTGCAGGGAACAGCCTGCCTCCTGACTCAGAGGAAGCAGAAGAAGGAGAAGAAGGAGAAGAAGGAGAAGAGGACAGAGCGGCAGAGCAGAGGAGAGACGTGTGTGCAGGAAACTGCTACAACGAGGATTAGCTCCACTTTCACTCTGCATGGTTTCCTTTCTAAAGCACATCAAAGTGTTATGGCTCTGTAAATCACATTTTTTGAGCTCTGACAGAAAAGAAACAAGGAGTAATTTCTAGGCGGTGCAGAGGAGCAGAGACGTACCTGAGATACCCAACCAGAACAGCCACAGTGTCTCAGGATCCAAAATAAACCTATTTACAACCGTGCCCATAGTTACCTCGACTACATGAGTTACAGGCTCTGTATAGTGAATAAAGGTTCTGGGCTGCATTGGGCAGAGATCTCGAGAACACCAGCGATGCCCATGTGTGCCAGAAATACAGTCATAATCTGCACAGAACTAAACGTCTGGTTTCAGAGCGTGATGAATCAATTTCGTGGAAGCAGAACGTTTATTAGGAGTGGAATGCTGGAATTGGAGAGACCTCAGAAGACTCGTCTTTGTCTGCCAACTTGAGTTCCCTCATTAAGAACGAACACCAGAGGCTGTAGGTTTCTAACTCAAGGAAGCCCATGTGCTCCAACAGCTGCCTCTGGACCGTCGGCTGATCCCACGTTCCCACATCCAGTCCTTCTTTATTTCTTCTCTCATTGTACTCCCGATGCCTGCTGGCAGATCTCAGTGTCCCACAGACCTGCTTTTGGGGGCGTCTATAAAACACACAGTCTATCTAAGGCATGTGTTTATACAGTGAAGATCCTCTAACGACAGACCTGCAATTACAGAACAGTACTACATACAGAGCTGCTAACATCATCAATCAGAGTGATCCAGAAATCAGCTGGTGCAGAAAACAGGTTCACATAAACACACAGTGAGAGTAACTCAATGATGAGGTCCGTTAGCACGTTTCCTTTACGTTTCTCCGTTGTCGATAACGTGTCTGTAGCTGCCCGTGAGTTTGCCATCCTCCTACTGGTGGATTTTACTAGAAGGTTTCTTACACTGGCACGATTTTATCATCATCCAACTTTAGTCGCTGTGGCACTAAATCTCACACACCATTACGCTGGTGTTCCGTCACCACTGATCTCAACAAATTATTTTATGATGTGAGAAACTGGATCAGAAACTGTCCAGCGTAAAGCCCACTAAAGTCAGTGTGGAAGTGCGATGTGAGAAGTGAAGGATCAGTACCTCAATGACAGTTCTGTTTACGAAGCCATAAGCGTACCTGCTCCTCCTAACACACAGAAAAGTCTGTTGTTTTATATATATAGTTTTCAGGTGCTGAATGCAAAGACATACAAATTAGGTCTCTGTAGAATTGACACACTTTCCCCTCGCCGGTACAACATGCTTCATATATGATTAATTAATGGAGGCAGGCTGCCATCTGTGTTTTAACCGATTAAAAGTGAGATGCATCTTTTGATGTGAACCTTCAGGGAACGAGCTTCTGCAGCGTCTTTGTATTTCGAGCTTGATTAAGTACAATGCTCTGCAAACTTCTCCAGTTCAAAGTCTCTTTAATTTGTTTCTGAGAAGAGGCACAGAGGCATTTTATAAATCCTGCCCATGTCCAGCCGGCTTGCTGGATTCTTCTTCTAAGTGAATGATCCACTCAGGACCAGGGCCATTCGCCGGCTCGTTTCACTTTTGCGCCCTCCCTTGTGCCATGAGATAAAAAATTGATTCCAGTAAATTCTCACCTGAGATCCATCACAGCGAAAAGGCTTTTAAAGGTCACACATGTAATAAGTTCCGATGGTCTCAGTCACTCAGATAATGGGCCTTTAGTCTACTGTGCAGTGCTGCTATAGAGAAATAATGGAGTAATCTGTGGACCATTCAATTCAATAGAGGCCCGAGCAGCAACGCCGGCCGGATCCGCGGGATGTTGGGCATGTGTGAGGAGGGAGCATGACTGATAGAGGAAGAGCTCATCGCCTCTTTCTGCCATCCTTACTGCATGCACCTGGATATCCAACATTTTAAACAGCCGCAGTCCTGGAACTGCAGAACATTAGCAAAAAATTAGGAAAAGAGCAAAAAAAGGAAAGCTAATAATGGGCTGTAAAGATGAGTCTGTCCTTGCTGCAAATTAATAAGGTTCTCATTAGACACCCAGCATTGTCACTAACCCAATTCATAATCGAATGGAAATTACACTGATTGCTTTAAAATAAAATCATTGTGTAATGATGTGTTCCATTTTAGGTTAATTATGAGAAATGAGCTCTTCGTCTGTCTTATGCAGGTCTCTTATTGAAAGCTTGGACCCTGAATCTCCACGTGTGAACGCACTGAACCTCCAAATGGCATCTTTAATAACCCTATGATAATTCACTCAGGTCTGACAGGGCCCATGTGGTCTAAAGATCACCCTCAGAAGTAGACAGATCTTCTCCTTCTCCTCAACGTCAATTTCCAGAGACAGTGACCAGACGAGACTAGACTTGGCCCTTCAGCACATCATTGGGGCAGACCTCCCAGCCACTGACCACAAGACACATCGGTGTAGAGCATGCAATATCATCAAGGTCCTGATGAACTCTACACTGCACTAGGCATCCTAGAAGAGACCACGCCCATTGGGATAGAAATGGTTCATTTTTGGATAAACGTGATCAGTCAGAAGAATGATGTATTGATCTGTAGTGACACTTCATTCTAAAGGGACAAACCATAACTGAGACACTGCTTTTTCCTTTAATTTGTCTTCCATCTGTATATATATATATATATAGTTCATAGTCAACCAGCACCTCATTCATTTGCACCATACACTCACACACAGTCTTGTTCTCACCCCTGGGGGCAGTTTACTGTCTCCAGTCCACCACCCTACATGTTTCTGAGATGTGGGCGGGACAGATACACGTCCTGATAAATAAAAACTAACGATAACAGCCAGTAGTACATATAGTATAGTATAGTAACATATAGTAAGAAGTTCAGCAGGTACGGAGGTTAGTACAGCTGCTTCACAGTTCCAGGGTTCGATCCTGAGCCTGGATTAGTCCGTGTGTTTTCTGCTTTGCTCTCACTGCCCAAATCCATGCCAGTAGGTGGAATGGTGACTCTAAATGTGCCTCTCGTTGTAAAAGTCTGCAATGAACTGGTGTCCGAGTCCGGGCGTAGTCCCTCCTCACACCCGGTGATCCTGGGATACACTCTGGATCCATGGTGCTGCTGATCAGGATAAAGTGCTTACCGAAAATGAAAGAATGAATACGTAATTACTGGAGATATATCCCCATGCTGGGTGTTAAGAGCTCTGTTTGGAGGACCAAAGCAGGATACAGATTGTAATTGACTGTTCCTAAAGATCGCCTCTCTAACACAGGTGTGTGATGATTGTTGAATCCTATTTGACTGCCAGAGTTGGGGGAAAAAGTGTCGCTTTCAGCATCGCACATCCCTACTGACACACAGCTCGCCAAAACAATTACACCACATTTGTTTCTTTGTCTCCAAACCCCTGCTAACCCAGCTCTGGCTTCAGTAGTCCCTCTTTGACACGCTAAATACGTGCTCCTCCTGCAAGCTGGGGCAATTACGACTGCATCTATTGACACCTCCTTCATGGGATCTCACATGACTAGCAGATGCATCGCTCTCTGTACCTCCCTCCTTCCTTCTTTTTACTAAGAACTCTGACAAACTGTCAAGAAGCCAGCAGCTTGCTCCATGGAAATGAAGCAATTAAAATAATGCCACATTACAGTTCCCATTGAAGCCCAGCATCAGTTTTCAAGCTCAGAGCTGCAGGCACGTGCACAGCGTTGTTGAGCTCACGTGAATAATGAACGTCGTTCTTTCAGAGTTTAAGCTGAAAATATAGCAAAAATCTCCTGGAAGTGTGCTGTTAAGGGCAAAATACACTGCAGTGGAGTCAGACAGATGACTTTTATATGATGCAATATCTAGAGAGGGTTTTTTACTCCTCATAAAGTCATCCAGACATTTCTATATTTCATTTCACTCAGAGGGGTTTTTTGAAATTATATAATAAGTCTCAACTTGGATGATTTCTTAATTTCTGTCCAAAAAATGCCGTGTAGACTAAACAAAAAACCTCAAAAACAAAAAAACTTTAAAACACATAACCCTGCAGAAAATTGCTTTCTGTAAGCAGCTGGAACAGGCCTGATGCATTGTGGGCTCCTCTCTGTGGGAGATATATGAACCCGTGTGGCTGTGGGCGCCGAAACTTTCCAACCTTTCCGGTGACAGGTTTTATAAGCCTAATGCAGTTTGTGATGTATAGCATAATAACCCACTGTATGACTGTAGGGCCTTGCTCTTAATATCGAGTGGCTTGTGTATCAGGCAAAATTATTGTAATGAGACCCAATTTCCATACAACAGCAAAATGAGTTCATTATTCTGCGTTATATTGGTGGAGTAGCCCGAGTAGAAATGGATGATTCTCTTTGGGAGGAATTGGATTCTGGACATAAATAGAATTAGGTAAAGTTGCAGATAGGAAGAAAAAAATAATAATGCAATAATAATTATATTGCAGTTATCAGAAGGTTATCGTCACTCAAAGATTCTTTAATCTTTCAGGCAGACGTGAGCATGTCTTATCTACATTTACTGATTATGTGCATAGCTCCTGGTCAGGTGTGCTGTAAACTGATTCATTAACATTATATAAAATTAGAGAATAAAAGCAGTGGGGAAAAAAGTGAAATCTGTCACCATTTATCAAAACATCAAAACGGCATGAGATCTGGGTTATTGTAGGAACATTTTTTTCAGCTGAAGGCACCACCTCGTTGCTGATAAACGTGTCACTGATAATGATGCAGGTTCGACTTCAGCTCTTGAACACTGCAGTGGAAACGTGACTGTAGATCCCAGGAAGTGGCCTGCGTCGCGCCTGTTTATCGTTTCCCTTCCTAATTGTGTTTATTGCTTTCAAGGTAACCTTTCTGAGCATCACAGCTTCTCCAGCACTCGCAGCACTCACACTCACGCTGCTCATTGAGAGTTCTGCTCCATTGTGTCCTCTTCATCAGGTGATTATCCTATCTATCAGCTGCAGCTGTCACTACTCATTTAAAGCCTGCGCAGGCCCTCGCAGTGACGCAGCCGACTGTAACCTCGCTGATTACTGTTTTTGTAATCCAACACCTCACCCTGTGTGTGTGTGTGTGTGTGTGTGTGTGTGTGTGTGTGTGTGTGTGTGTGATGGAAATCAGAGGCCCTTTAAAAATGAAATGTGCATGTCTCTACTCATAACGATGGACAGAGAAAAATCCTAATTACTAACACGTTGCCATAAAAAACTCTACTTTCACTGGGGGGAAAAAGGGAAAAAGAACCTCAAGAGAAGAGAAGAAAAAAGAAAAAACACACATGCAAAATTATTTTCCTTGTTTGCCAAGGATGCTTGCAGCTACAAAGATTCAATTATACAAAGTGCAAAAAAATAATTAGAAAAAATAATAGCACTTGAAAAAAAAAGATATAATAGTCCCCTCCAGAAATTGCATAGAACAATAAATCTGTTAATTAGCTCATTAATATTCAATTGGGGTCAGTGGACTTAATGGAACCTTTTTCACGGGTTGAGGAAATGTTTAACACCGGCTTTTTCCTCCACCGACGCTGATTATCGAGTACGCACAGACGACTCTTATCAGCGCTCCAGATGGTGGAGAACAATGCCACGCCATTATCGCCTCGCCGCAGTGTGTGTGTGTGTGTGTGTGTGTGTGTGTGTGTGGTGTAACCGGTGTGTGTCTGAGACGCTGAAGTACACACACCAAGGCATTTAGTGTAATTGATATGTGGAATATATCGTATTGTTTAGGCCATTTGTTTGCTCTTGCTCATATTTCAAGTTGAAGAAGAGAGAGAGAAGTGAAGGCTGATTCTGAGTGCTGTTGTTTTAAAGAGCTTCACAGCTGAAACGTCACAGCTAAAAACTCTACAGTGCTTTTAGTAAATGAACAGTTGATTTTGTATTTGATTATTTTCTCTCTCTACAACCTGCTCACTGTCGCCTTCTACACATGATGTTCTAATGTGAGTTCTGTCCAACGCAGAAGGACCTTCTCAGCTTCAGTCAAGTATTATAAAGAACATTAGGAACTGAGAGCCAGCCAATCACATTCCAGCTGGGCAGACCATTCAGCCAATCACATTCCAGCTGGGCCAACCAGACAGCCAATCACATTCCAGCTGGGCAGACCATTCAGCCAATCACATTCCAGCTGGGCCAACCAGACAGCCAATCACATTCCAGCTGGGCCAACCAGACAGCCAATCACATTCCAGATGGTCCAACCATTCAGCCAATAATTCCAGATGAAAATGGAAAGGTCAGGAGATGATACATCAGCTCTGACATTCAGAGGAATTAGACACTTTTATTTTTTTAAATGTCAGTGTAGAAGGGCGTGGTCATTGCTGAAGAATCTCAGACAGGTTACACACTCAGGTTCTAAGCTTCACAGACTTTTATTCCTGCATTCAGCTCTCCCTGAACACACAAAAAAGGGATCTCTGGAGAGTTTTATGGGTTCCACTTCTTACAGAGGTTCTGCATGGAAAGGGAAACTCTATGTTGTTCTATACAGCCTCTATACAGACACTTAAGGGTTCCTCAAGAGACACAAACTGAGAAACCCCCACGAACAAGGGGACGGAAACTCAGTAATGAATCACTCACAGGTCAGTCTGGTAATAAATGGAGTCTGTTGTAGTGCGTATTTATTCAGTAATCTTCAGTAAGCGCTGTATCCTGGTCAGAGAGCTGGTGGAAAAATCTAATCTAGAAATAAGAGTTCTCTGGTTGACCTTCTGGGAGAGCCCTGACAGGTTCCACATAGAATAAAGTACCCTTAGCTATACGAAAACCTTCCTGAACAAAGCTTAGTGAACATTTTGTCTAAAGAGCGAGGGAAGATAATTTGATGTAATATCAGTTCTAATGCACCGAGTTTTTTTTCTTTCTAGATGAATTAGCAGGAGGAAATAATTGGGCTAATTGGGATCATTTTCACCGTTTCTGCCCTCGAACCACAGTGTGATAGCTCCACTATTCTCAACGGAGTCACATTTTATTTGCAAAAGTGATCCACTGAAAGAAATCAGAAATGAAACCATGTTTGATTCCAACATTTTTAGAGTTCTGACTTTAGGGTGTGAGGCGAGGGGCTGTTTGTTTGTACAGGTTAATAAATAAATGTGTGTGTGTGTGTGTGTGTGTGTTTGTCTGCTCAAAATGAGATATTTGTAACTTTATAGATGTAAACAGTACAGTAACCCGGTTATTATAAATTTTGTAAAATCCCTGCAATCAGATAAAGCTTTTTATTAATTTTTTATTAATTAAATGAATTTCAGTGAAAATCTGCGAGTTATTTCACCAGCATGGTCCACTATAACGACCAAAATATATCTTCTGAAAACACTGCCAAGAAAAAATGTTTTTTTTTTAGAATAATGACAAAATGTGTTTTTTTTCTACAACGCTATTCTCTGCATTTTTAGCACTTGCTAAAAAAATCCATCTTACCCTGAATCAGAAAATAATTAGCCATGCATAATATGAATTAAATGCACAAAGTGAGAATGAAGTGAAAATAAAAGCCAGTTGCAGTGCAGCGCCCCCTATGGATGCAATTTCATGAAATTTGGTGGGCTTCTAAAGAATGCTGGAGTGATGCAGGGTGTGAATTCTGGTGAAGTTAGTGTCTTTACATCCCAAGATATTGGCTAGTAAAAAGCTAGAATTTTGATTTGAACATTATTCACTAGGTGGCACTACTCCACTAATGGATGGTAATGAGCTAGGGTAATGCGCCTCCTAGAGGACAACTCACCATAAAATATTCACCATTTTATGCAAAATGGTTTTCAAGCTATTGCCCAAAACGTCCTTTGAGCCTCCCCCACTTCAGGGGGCGCTAACACACACCTAGAGACACAAACCTTATATTCTGTACCTACAACCGCACCAAGCGTCACGTGGACTGGTGACGTCTATGCGTATGATAACGTCGACCAAATATGGAAGAAGTAGTAAAAGAAACTTTGACAGAAACGATCTGACTCCCAGAGCTGCTGCGGTCGTAATAAATACAAACCTCAGATGGATAAATAAATAAAGGCTGTGTGTCTCCTTCCTCAGATTATTGTTGTGATGATAAAGTTCCCGGGGAGATCAGACATCATGATCATTTCCCATTACACCTGCCTTTATATCTTCTAAAATATCTCCAAAGTAAACGTTATTTTTGAGAGGAACCGCCTCGGCATGTCAGAAAAGGTCTCAGCTTCCCGTGTATGAAAATCTCCGAGCATAAAAGCCACTCGGCGCTCGGCTGAAAGATGTTATGGATTTTTTGCCAAGATAAACGCAGGAGCATTTTATTCTAAACATTCTTGTTTATTGACACCGTTCTCCCTGCGACAGAAGATTATTTCAGACTGCATTATGTTTTTTGGGGGGCTGCTTGTAAAAATTCAATTTTTCGGTGCTTTATGGTGACAGAGAGCGTCTGGGCTGTGAGGAAGGTGAGGGACTTACAGGAGATTTCTGTTCGACCTGACGCTCGGCCGGCTTAGTGAAATGAAATAAGAAAAACAACGACGGGGAGCCGTTTGGCACCGCAGTGACCAGTGAAGGCACCGCGGCTGTGCTGGAATTGAAATGGCCTGTTACGGCTTCAGAAACGAGATACGGGAGAAACAGATCTGTCCCAGACTCCGTGTGTTTGTTCTTCACTTCACCACCAGAGAACGGCAGCGGAGACAAATTCATACAGCAGATTCACAGCAGATGGAAAATCAGTGTTTCTTAGCAGAAATAAACTTCACAGGGAGCCGTGATGCTGCACCAGAGCTCCAAGTAGAAACTAAGAACACTTTATTATCCGATGGAGCCTTCACGATTCCTTAAGGAACTGATTTTTTTTCTATAGAAATGTTTCTGATTTATTACAACACAACGCTGCTGAATTCTGGACTGTGATTGGTCAGAATGTGTGGAGTCATTTCCAATGATACATTTTTATTGTTTCTATAGTAACGGCTCATTCAATAATAATAATAATAATAATAATAATAATAATAATAATAATCATCTCTCTGTATTTAAGAGTGTGGATGTGAAGGTTAAAGCTCAGACTCCTCACTGAACAGCTGTTTTGAGCTTTGGTGTATTAAAAGGACAGATGATGTAGAAAAAGGTAGAAAAAAAGTATATTTAAAAACCAGAATCGGTGACGAGGGCCTTGCCAACAATCCGTTCAGCGTCGTCTCGTCACTTCAGGGTTTAACATCATGGTCGATGCTAAGACCCGTGAACTTGACTATACCACACGTCCAAACCCCTTAAGAACCTTTCACATCATCTTTCAGTTCGCATCACACCGTCTTCACTCTCCTCACCGAACACTGCGCTTCCCCATCACCTGACTGCTCCGTCCCGAGGTTTAATCCGACAGCCTCTTAACGCACCAACGTGATCGAAATAAAGCCATTATTCAGCCTGTCATCGCACCCTCTGCTTAAACTGTCACTGCACATCCAACAGCGCTCAGGATGTGGGCGGAGTCCGGCTAAAACTCGCTCACAGGAAGTTATAGCAGGAAACGTTCAGTGTGGAATTTGGGTCATGAATGAACGCTTGTTGAGACGGCAGCAGCTAAACAAACACACCTTACTGTATAGTTTAGGTAAAAGATACACATCACCACCTCTTCTTTCTTTACAGTGGTTTTACTTTGTAGGGAAACGGAGGAGAATCCAAGAGTGTGAAGTTTCAGGGAACGTCGGAAAGTTACAGAAACTCTTTCCTTAAATGTTAAATAAACTTCTCCTTACGGAAGATTTCACCATACATTTCATCAGTTACACCTTTTCTATGTAATCCGTTTAGCTGGAGTGGCCGCTGTACACGTCCCGGTGAATGAGCGGTTACTATGGAAACGTTCATATAAACCTGGGGTTTACAGCAGAACTGCAGTCAGAGACGTGTCTTTATCCTAATAATGACTAATAATCTTCTTCTCCTAAACTGCTTGTTTAATTAAAAATGTTTGTAATACTTCTGTTTGTTCCAGAAAGACGAGCCTGTGTTGACCGAGGAGCAGAAGCGATGAGGAGAGGGGGAATATCACCGGGTAAAAACAGGGGGGGAAAAAGGAGAAGCATGTTTACAAGTCCGAAAACAAGCACATTACATTCACACAATAGAAAATCAGCTTTACTGCTGCACTCAAGCCTCAGGGGGGCGAGAAGAGCTTCATGTTCACAGATTATCAGTTAATCCAACACGTGCTGGAGAGAGAGAGAGAGAGAGAGAGAGAGAGAGAGAGAGAGAGAGAGAGAGAGAGAGAGAGAG
>JAOUQY010000004.1:10274-18384 GCA_028566355.1 Doras micropoeus | reverse complement strand
CTCACCCCTCGCACACACACTGTTATTTATATCTGTCCATAAAGAATAACATCCCTGAAAATATTTTTAATGTCGGTGTCATTCCTTTGAATGAACGATTTCCCCGTCAGTCGCAGTTATTTTTCTTTTGTGAGTGTTCCAAATGTGTTCTAGACACACGATTTTACTTCTTCCCCTCCTCTCCACGGATGTGGAATTTGGCTGTAATTTGGCAGCTGGACGTCTCCCTGGGAATGGTTTTGTTTACTTATCACACGCTCACTGAGGAAATCCCCTGCATCCTCTGGGGTAGAGCTGCCTGGAAGATGACAGCGGGTGGATGATGAGTCCCTGAGAGAAGGGTCTCCTCTTAAACCAAGATCATCCACATCATCCCAGAAGACGGCATCACTGTGACAGCTTACCCAGAGTACACCTGCCCCTGATGCTACCTGCTTCATCACTAGTTGGACTTGACTGTTGTCTCTGAGTGGGTGAAACCAGATGGGCCTTCTGGCTGCCAGTTAGTCCCATCATCCTGCCTTTAGGTAGTTTGGAACACAAGGTCTAGACCCAGTATTAGATGAAAGTTTTCTGGTCTGGAGGTAAACTGCTCCATCACTGCAACCACTGTGCCTGCAGTTACAGGTTGGACATGATGCAACACACGGTACACACTGAAATGTAAATAAAAACTAAACACATTACCCAGTGTTCCCCATTTATAAAGTTGTGTCTATGATATATATATATATATATATATGTGTGTGTGTGTGTGTGTGTGTGTGTATATATAATGAAGAAGTGGAAGATTCAGAAATGAAGCTGTAAATCAACACACAACTCCCAGCAGGATTGAAGCTTGCCACTTTAGTTCAAGGTTATGTATGTGTAACCTGGCCTTAAAGAGATCTAGGAAACAAACAAACAAACAAACAAACCCACTGAAGCTCGCTGGTCATTAAACAAACCTGACACTACAGTACTGTCAAAAAGATTTATCTTCTGTTTATTCGCATGATGAACTTTACGGTATGATGTATAATAAACGCACAAGGTCTGGTCCAAAGTTCTGACTTCCTACAAAGTGTGTTTGACGATGTCCGTTTGGCCGACACCCTGTCGGTTAGTAGATGGTTGCGGACCTACGGCCTGGCAGCCTGTTAAACCGGAGACCGTCAGTTCAGCGCTGCTCCATGGACACCTGCCAAAGTTATACGTGTGGCATTTGCAAAGCTTTCTGAGAAAAGCAGCTGCTCTCCTTTTCAGCTTGCCACACAAATAACGGAACTGTGTGCTCTCAATTTCGAAGAATGTTTTAAAAAAAGGTGCACTCTGTAAATGATTAACGTGACATAGCATGACTTCCCTTACATTTAAAACCACAGTGCAATTTTCACGTTATGAAATACAAAACTCATTTTCAAGAGCATTCTCTGGCTCTTATTCGCTACAACATGCACATGAATCCATATGCATGAATAGGTTTCAAGACTACACCCAGTGCTCAGTCTCTGCATCGTGAAACCGTACAGCAGACACG
Source organism: Doras micropoeus (assembly GCA_028566355.1). NCBI lineage: Eukaryota > Metazoa > Chordata > Actinopteri > Siluriformes > Doradidae > Doras > Doras micropoeus. Next base: position 16,862 of record JAOUQY010000004.1, on the reverse strand, counting down.
TTCACAGAATTCTGCACTCTCGGTACCAGAGGTCAGTGCTTTCTGCCAGAAATGACAGAATTCAGAGCAGGAAAGCTGAGCTGGATGGTTGAGTTTCTCAATAAGATCCCCTGAGGTGATACAAGATCTGCCATTGGCAAACAGATGACGTTTTATTGCTGTCTCCTGATGGCGCATATTGTATAAGGCTGTGGCTGCAGGGTCATGCCAAGTTTAGGAGTGACGCTTGGAATGTAGTCTTTGGGAAACTGCAAGTGAAACCTCTGGAGCAACGTGGTGAAAAATAGGAACATCTCCATCCTGGCCAGCTGCTCACCGAGACACTGGCGTCTGCCTAAAGAACATGGTAGAACATATTAGCCATCAATTGAAGGTGGTGTCTGCATATGCATAATTTCATGTATAACCCTCCAGGCCTCAGATTAACTCCCATATGTTTTTGGTTGATCATTAACAAAAATACTTACCCACTGAAAAAGGAAGAAAAGCCTCACGCTTGATGAAGTTCCCATTTTTGTCCAGAAACCTCTCGGGGCAGAAGATAGCAGGGTTGCTCCAGTATTTCTCATCAAAGTGTGCAGAATACAGGTTGGTGATGACCATGGTCCCCCGGGGGATGGTGTATCCTCTCACGACAGCATCCTGAGACGTGGCCCGGAAGATGCCAAGAGGAACGACGTTGCAGAAGCGCAGGATTTCATGCAACACTGCTTCCACATACGGCATCTTCTGCTTGTCTTCCAGGGTTGGTAACTTGCCATTTAAGACGGAGTCGATCTCCCTATGAACCTTATCTGAACACAGAAGAAGCCAGATAGTTTTATAAAAATATCAGATAAATTCTTTAAAAATCATCACAGTTCATGTTAAGAAATCAAAGGCAGGATGGGCAGTGGACCTACCCTGTATACTGGGGTAGAGAGCCAGGTAGAGCATGGCCCAACGCAGGGTATTAGTAGTGGTCTCTGTGCCTGCAATAATAAGTTCTCCTACTGAGAAGATCAGGTTCTCTTTGGAGAAGGATATGCTCTTGTCCCTAGCACTCTGTTCCATTTCATCCAGGTAGGTATCGATGTAATGTCTTGGCGATTGCCGCACTCTGCCCTGTGAAAAGCGCTCGATTATCTGTTGCAGAAAGTCATACACCTCACCAGCATTGCGAAAGAGCCTCTGGTGCTTCCCAAAGGGCAGGTATTCAAACCAGGGAAAGGCATTGTAGAGGAAGGCCCAGGCACTGGCAGCCAGCTCTACGTTCTCACTGAAGATTTCAATCATGTGCTGGAAGTCCAGGTCATCATAGGGGAATCGCTGTCCAAATATCACAAGGTTGGTGACATTGGAGACTGCATTGGTAACCAGGTGTTTGGGGTTAAAAGGTTTCCCCTTGTGCTTATCAATGGCATCTACAAAGAACATGCACTCTTCAGATATCCTCTGAAACATCATCTGTCCACTGCCAAAATAACGGAAGCTGTTAACAGCCAGCTTGCGGTGCTCAATCCATCCACGGCCGTACTTGCAGTTGAGAAGACCTGGAAAGTGAATTAACAAAAAGTAAGCTTTCTGTGAAAAATCGCCTGCTCTAAAGCAAATCTATTAGTTAGTGTCAGAATATTCCAGGAGCTGTGTGTCAAACTGCAGCCTTTGCCCGTTTCTGTTCTAAAGACAAATAAAGATAGAGTTTGTTGGAACTCTAAAGGCAAAGCTCGGTTATGGATCACATGCACAGGATGAGAACATAGTGAATTTTACGGAAACACAAAAATGTACAATCATTTTTAATCAGTCCCTGACATTTTGCTAACCTGTTTACATAATACTTTTGGCCTGCCTCACACCACTAACCCAGTCTCCTCACAGAGCTTTCTGTCTGTATGCAAAAGTCCAGTGAAGATCCAGTGACAGATATTAGACAGTTCATGCTCCTGTAACCTGTTTTACAGTAACTAGCAGTATGCAGCCTATACGGTGCTACTCTCATTATTTACTCATAGTTAGGAAATTTGTTAAAACAGTTCCTGTGGGCAATGGATGGGTTTTTGTGTGGTAGAAGAAAACAGAGCACCATACCTCCCATTTTGGTCATTTTCTGGAATAAAGGCAGAGATGGCCTATCTGCAAACACCTCATTCTGGTGATACAGACATTCTTTGATGACGTCATAGCCGTTTAGAATAACAGTTGATATTCCTCCCAAGTCGAGACTAAAGATCTGGAGATGAATGAAGTTAAAGCACATAATTAATTCAGTGGACTTTTATTTTGCCAGATATTATCCCTTAATGGAACTGTGTCAGGTCTACGGGACATCTGCGTTCCAAAGTGAAGGCTACAGTTCAGGAAACAGCTCTTTAAAATGCAGTATGCTGACTCAGCATGGCTGAATGTAGGGAACGAGGCAACTGCCAACATAAGCTTCCGTGTGCTGTTAACCTTCCATTATGCAGGACTTTTGATTGTAGTCACACTTAAAGATAGTTTAGCCTTAACCAATTACAGAAAGTAAAAAGTGCGTAGGAAACAGCTGTCTAAAAATAGCTTGGCTTAATGTCTCTTTTCATGTTTTAATAAATTATGCATACGATGCTCGACATACATTTTTATATTTCCTTACATCAATCAGTGCTTTTGGGGCCATTTAAAAAATTAAACTGAAGGAAGGAAAAAACGCTCTGGCCCCAAAATGATCAAAGTTAATGAACTTTGTGTCTAACCTACATAGTGTCTGGAGTTCATGTGTACTCTAACCGCGAGGGATTTCCGAGTGAAGGCAGGGTTTTTAGGTAGCGTTAAAGTTACATGAACCCTTGTAACGAGGGTCCTGGAGACGCGTTTTTACTGGTGAGACAGCGAGAAGAACCCTGAAGATCTTCCAGGATCTTAGTTACTTATTCACAGCTTCTCTGTTCGGTGGCTGAAGTATGTTTTACAGACAAAGATGAACTAAATGAAGTTGTGATCATAAATTTGTTAAGAACTGATTCTGATTATCATCCTCATGATGTGAAAATAATGAAATTAAAAATATGTATTTTGTAAAATATTTCAATTCATTTCAAGTGTATAATATCATCTAAATATGCAAATAGTTTTAGGCTACATTTCTACTGTAAGGAAAACCTATGTTTAGTCTGGCTCTAATTTTAAACATCAAAACTACTTCAGTAGACACGTTCAGTGATAGTGCACAGATTAATCAAAAGAAGAAATACTAGATCAGGTTTGAGAGGTTAAATAACTGCAGGCCAGACAAATGATCATTTTTCAATAGGGAACAAGTCCTGAGTGTGTGAGGAGAATTTGATTTTAGTCCGGTCCGTGGTGATATCGTACATCACAACTGGCAACATGGCACATTGTGCACACGGGGAAATGAGTACAGAGGGGAAATTTCAGAGGCACACTGAAAGGTCCAAGATCATTTTATACCTCAAATCTAACTGGCACCGTGGCACATCGAGCAATGGTGCACACAGGTAAACAATGTCTTCACGGTAGATGAGAACATGTTGTGATGTGCTGGTGTGTCTAAAACAAGATTTTAAAGAGAAGACCTTTACAAACGTCAATATTTTATATTTCCTTCTACCTATAAAGAGAATTAAAACACATATTCCTCAGCACAAGCTATTTGATTTTGAAGCATGAAATTAGTTTTCCTTCCTGAGAAGGAGAGGACTAGTTCTGAACAGAAAAGGTCTTGTATATGCCTATGGAGTTTGTAGAATGAGTTTTTGATGGATGGAATCATCGTTGGAAGGCCAGTCTAAAGTAAGATGTTTTACACGGAGGGACCAGCTCTGTAGGGTGGATTTGTTATTTGTCTGGCCTGACATAAATAAAGCTTTCAATATGTCTCTGAAATGTCTTTAAAATTCAATCTTTAACATTAAACCAGCCTCTTTTTCCAGGGAGGGTCCAGTCCATTCTGTATGATAGATTTATTATTTGTCTGACCCTAAATGAATGTTCCCCCTTTGAGTCCATTTGGCCATGTGCACCGTTTCTCAGTGTACCCTGATGCCAGTTAGATTTGAGGTATAGAATAATCTTGGGCCAGTCTAAAACCGGGTTTTTTTCTTACAGGGTATTAAGCCTTTATTACAGAGTATTAGTCCTTCAGTCCTCTGTGCTCATTGCCCTGTGTGTGTGCCATGTTGCCTGCTGAGATGTAAGATATCACCATGGACCAGACTAAAATCTAATTCTCCTCACACAGAGAGGCTTGTTCCCTGTTGAAAAATTATAATTTGTCTGGCCTTCTTCTGATTAATTTGTGATTTCTGATTAATGTTCTCAGCTAGTTTTGACGTATAAGAGCACAAAGAGCCAAACTAAAATAGGTTTTCCTCAGAAATGGAGCCTTAAACAGTTTGCATATTGAAATGATAGTATGCACTGGGAATCAATTGAAATAATAAATATTTTACAGAAATATCTGTGTTTTATGTCTGTAACACCATGTGGTCAGCAGTGCGCTCCCAGTCAGGACCCGATCTCCAGCAGTGGGTCAGTAAGCACCTCCAGCTCGAACCCTCACTCACACGCAGGTTATCTCTAATCGGTGGTTGAAGGTCGTGTGTCTTATCTTCCCGCTTCATTTCGTTTGCAAGCTTGCAAGTCTTTTTAAAATGTCTTTTAATAATTCATTTGACTATCATTAAACACTAATACATCCGGTGCGTCTCGGACACTGACGCGGGATGGAGAGAGAAACCCGCAGAGAAGCTCTGCTTATATCGTCTCTGATTAAGGAGTTTAATAAGAGCTGGAGCTCTCCCGGGGGGAAACGGTGCTGTGAGATTTACCTGGCCGTAGATTTCGCTTTGCTTCTTCATGTAGACGTGCGGCTCGGTGGCGAGGGACAGGATGTTACCGATCACCGGCAGGGCGGCGGGTCCCGGGGGAAAGCCGCGCGGTCTCCGCTGCCGCAACAGCTGCCGGATCACCAGGAAAGTCAAGCAGCTACAGAGTAAAGTACACAAGTAAAACACCGTCTTGCCATAAGACAAAGTCGGCAGCGATAACAAGCTGTTCATCGATATCATTTCTCAGCTCGTGATCGGTTTCACGACTCCGAGAGTAAAGTCAGCGCGAGTGTCGGATCGCGGTGTGCAGCGGGGACACGGTGCAGATCCTCCGCCTCTCAAGGTCCAAGATTGGCCAAGAGATCCGTCCTGATCCTGATCGTTAAGCCACTATTGATCATTATCGATTAGTCACAGGTCCGTTTACTCAGGAAAAGTAAAGATAAGGCGATACAAACGCAGGAAGCCTCAGAATTCACTGCTGTGACCCTGACACGGAGTTGTGCTGCACAGGTGACACGTTTGTGCAAGTCCTGCTAGTTAAGACCTCATCTGAGAGGCGAACAGAGGCAGATTATCCTCTACAAGCAGACAAACACTAATCTCATGATTTCTCACTTTGCCATCAACTGAAATTGAGAATTCCACATCATCACTGCATATCACCACAATTCCCTCCAGCACAGTCTACTCACTGTAAAAAATAATTAGCCCACTGGAACTTTCATTTTTTATTTGGTGGTGGAGATCACAAAGAATGGAGTTCCTGTAAAGTTATACCAAATAAAACTTTCAAAGAAAAATAAAGGCTTCAACAGCAATCTGTTTGGTCTCAAAGCCACACTATTCAAACTAGATTCTTACACAAACCATTTCCACTGTAAAGGCTCTCCTATCACCCTCTAAAGTTCTTTTCTTGAAGCAAAGGTTCCTAAACAAACCATAATTCCAAAAACCCCCACTAAGGTTCATTCAGTTTACATTTCTAAAGCTCATGGAAGCGTAATGAACACACTAATCCCTAATTAGCACTTGTTTGTATTAGCAGCTGTATTTTTTCAGATGGTTTAGGAGAGTGTTTTCTGCTGTCCTGTTGTAATCCCTACTACAATTTACATCAGGATAAACTGGGAAAGAATTTATTACAGAATTCACTGCTATGGAAAAAGTTTTTGGGCGTGCCTGTTAGGGAAACAGTGCTTTCCTGACAATAATAATAATAATAATAATAATAAGGTTTTATTATTATTCTTAAATAAGGTGATATATCAAAATGTGAAAATCTGTTCATTTCTATCATGATGCTTAATTTAAAATAAAAGATTGCACTTGATATAAAGAGCCATGTGAATATTAATCAGCAATTTTTGTTCACCTATTTGCAGTAAATAAGCCTGTAATGACAAGGTGCTTCACTACATCCTGTTGGTGTTTAATGGTGCCCATGTAAAAGGAGGCCATGTGATCAGTTAAGCGCACAGTCGAGATTGGGAAGTCTCCAGCATGTGCTGCCTGATTGATGGCCAACATTCTGTGATTAAATCTCATTTCCTTAATGTCTGAAGATGGACTGTGTAAGCTCTCTTCTCTTCTTAATGCAGGGCTCTGTCTCACTGAGGGTTATGAATTGTGTTTGCTTTCCCTCTTAAAGCCTTTACAGCATTCAGTTTAATTCCAGCTCTTTCCGGCTCACAGGTACTCAAACAGTCCATTTAAGTGACAGACGCAAAGCTACAAATGCAACGATTTTTAATTCTATTTGGGTGAAACATTATAATTT
>JAOUQY010000004.1:2774-5274 GCA_028566355.1 Doras micropoeus | reverse complement strand
TAAAAAAATAAAAAAAAGAAAGAAAGGTTTAAAAAAAAAAGCAAGAAAACGTCATTAGCATTAATTTAAAAGTGGTCATGCTCATTTTTCAGTCCATTTAAAAAAAAAATGAAGGGAGAGTGATAAGAATGATTGTTCATTCTTTATTGTGACCAGAGAGCACATCGTGTGTACAGTACGCTGTGGCCCATGTTCCTCTGCTGCACGTCGCAGTGTTGTGGGGATGAAATTAAAGCAGTGCCTTGAAAAAGGCTTCCCTGACTTATGGACGTGTCTCGTGCCTTGATGTAAATCCACTTTACATGCCGCTGTTGTACAGAATGTTTGATGCAGAAAGAGGGAGTTGCAAGCAATGAGAATGAGAAAATTGTACCAATTGTGAATCTGAGCAAGATTAAAATGTATTTTAGATACATAAGATTTGGGTTGTTGTTTCATTTTCCTTGTTTAAGCGACGCTTTGCATCGTACTGCACCACTCCCTGTGACTCAAAAATGATCTTAATACAAGTGCTGATGCTTACATTAAACCATCTAAACCATCTGGAGTTGTGAATGAATGAAAAGATGAATGGAGTGTGAATCGAGACCCGAACGCCTGGCGTCCAGGAGGACCGCTTCATCCTCGCATCACTCCCAAATGAGCTAATAAGTGATGCGAAAGTTTGCAGAAACAAAGAGCAAAAAAACAATAAATCAGAAATAACTGGATACATGAGAAGAGAGGGACAGCAACAGAGTGTGTCTATTGATCCCAGAGGAACGGGAGTGTGCTCAGTGCGCTGCATGGTATTTCTGCTTATTAGGCCATGTGAGCATTTTAAAATGACAGCAGTCATCTCACACCGAGCCCCTGAGAGGGCCTGTCACTATTCTCCTTATTCTCAATAGCCAGCTGGAGCTAATTAACAAGTTACTTTTTCACCACTGATACTTTTCCACGCATGAGCACATACTGTTTACATACATATCAATTCCTTCACATTTATTTATTTGTTAGAAGAAGGAAGAAGGAAGCGGATGATGAAGATGATGATGGTGGTGGTGGTGGTGGTGGTGGTGACTGATACGAGTGTCTTCAGGGAGGGAAAAACTGATACACCGTATGATGGAGATGTATACTTGAGATTTTCTGCATGTTTTCCATGATTGAGGAAATCGCTGTTCAGGTTTCAGTACAGAGACAGAAGAATCGTCTCGCTTCTCCGACATGCAGCTAAACCTTACAGCTGATTTCCTTTATAAAACTCTACAACAGAGAACCCGAGAGAAGCGAAGCAGCTTTAAAAGACTGTAAACTTCCACAATAAACGCCGACCTGCTTCAGGTCATTACTCCTGACTCATATTTACAGTCAGATGAGATTTATTTTAGTATTTGTTAAAGACAGCTTTGCTTTACAGAAATGATTGAGTGTGCTTGAGAACAAGGAGTCATGTTGGATCTTTTGTTTGAACTTAATTGAGAAGCAAATTGGAGAAAATCTGACATGAGTCACGACTCTTACCTTAATCATATCACATGAATGAATCGCAAGGAATGAAAAGTACTGATCCGAGATTCCTGGTATGTTGTCCTCAGCTGGTCTTATGGCGTTTCACCAAGTGCTCTTTTCATATCCATATTTCACACAGTCCAAATGGCCCTGCTCCAGTAAGATGCTTTGTTAATTAACCTCTGTGCCCTCATAGTAGGAGTGACTCATTTCATATTACTGCCCTGCTCCTGCCCACCCCATCACTTTCTGATAATAAGGAGATATCGTATCCCCTCTTGCCTCAATTACTGAAAAGCAGAGCCCAAAAAACAGACAGTCAATTCGTAACCTTGCACAAATGTTGTGTACTCTTCCTGTACACATCTTACATATCTGCCTCATTAAATCAGCAGGAGGATATATTTAGATATATAAATGACAACACTTTTATACAACCACACAAGTGAGAATCTGCATGAATATGTATAAGCATTTATGCTGAAATACCACGAAGCATTACAGGGCTATAAAACGTAGATTTAGAGGTGTGTACTAATTGAATGGTTTACAGTAAACTGCCATGACGTCAGGAGGTGTATTAGCCATATTAAACCCATGGCAGGAAAAAGGGGAACTGACCTAAATGGATGCTGTCAACACCCCAAGTTAAGTCACAGATACTTTAAAGCACAGCACTTTTTCCCTCCAAATGGCTGCCAGCCAATCCATTAGGCTATGACAAATATGATCCAGATATGCAGGGAAAAAATATCCAATAACATAAAGCATAGTATGAAGTGGATCGCTCGCCTTTAAAATGCTGTCACAATCAAAAAATACAGTAGTACAATAGAACAGAATCAATAATAGAAATGTGCTTACATGCTCTTCTTTTCTTGTAGAGTTCAAATAACTAAAGTATGGATTACTTACATACATAGAGGGCCTATCTATCTATCTGTCTGTCTGTCTGTCTGTCTGTCTATCTATCTATCTGTCTGTCTGTCTGTCTGTCTGTCTGTCT
>JAOUQY010000002.1:22848868-22859263 GCA_028566355.1 Doras micropoeus | reverse complement strand
CATTTCTCTGGGATATTTGATGCATCTCCATCAAGTAGTTCAAGAGGAAACCCAGCCAGAAGCATTTTGGCAGCCAGAGTAGGGAGACTGCTTATTTTTTCAGATATTTTGTTTGTTCCATATAAAGCAGCCTCATAGATTTGTCCCATCTCTCTCATGTAGTGCTCTATACCAAGAGAGCAATCAAGAAGCTCCTGGTCTAATTTTACAATGGTCTTTCTGTCTTTCTTTTGGTCACACTCTTTATATTTCAATCGAAGATTTGAAATGGGTTTGCGTGAATGTATGTCTATTTTAAGTCCCATCCATTTCAGAAAGAAGGCTCGCTCAGTATCATCAGAGCTCAACAAAGTGTCTATGAAGATCTCCATTGTTTTTGTCACTTTGTACTGACTTTGTTTGTTCAAAATGCCCTCTTTTTCATTTTGGAGTTGAACCTTATATTGCTCCAAGCTCAATTCTCCTGAATTTTTCAATCTGCATTGCTCTTTTTCTATTTTAGCCAATTTTTTCCAGTTTTCACCTTGTAGTGGCAGTTGTGTGTTTTTATAGTCTGTTATTTGACGAACCCCAATAGTTTTCATGACTTTCTCTGCACTTGCTTCTGCTGATACACAGGCTTTTCTTTGAATCTCATCAACTGCAAGACCTAATTCTTGAGCGGTCTTCTTCATGGAATCGATACTAAATGATTTGTGACATTCACTTAGAACAGTCTTAATGGAAGAATTGATCATTTTTGCAAAAGAAGCCATATTTATGTTTTGGCTTTTCTTAATGATGTGATCTCTTTCCAGTTGCAGAGTATCAATTGCTGTCTTGATAGATGACTTCACATTCGGGCTCATATTCCCCTGGGAGTTGACTACAAGAAAGATTTTAGATTTCATTCCTTGTAAAGAAGCAAACAACCTTTGCTCCTTTTCTTCAACACTGTCCAGGAACACAAAGAGAGCTGATGATACCTCTGCAAGGAAATGGAATTGTGTTTCAAAAGTACCAGCATCTCCTCTTAAATTCACAATAGCCACTGCATCAGGAAAGACATCGATGCTATTGTTCCCACATGGAAGATTCCAGCATATTTCAACCATGCCATTAGCAATTACCCTGGGAGCAGATCCTCCAATCATTTCCCGATGAGAAAAGAACTCATGGTGCTGCTCAGAATTGTTGAGTGCTTGGTTCAAAACTTGTGACTTGGACAAGCTGCAGTTACTTAACCTCACAAACGATATCAAGGGAATTTGTGCATGAACAACACTGTTTTCAACAAACTCTTTAGATTCTGACATTGAATGAGGACGCCATTCTTTCAGGATACCTCTAAGAGCCCATAACATTAGAGTGCACTGACTATGTACTCCTTGGGGTATCACAAATGGTACTGCAAACTGGCACATTGACATTTTCAGTGCCATTTCTTGCTGGAGAAAACTATCGGCACAGAAAAAGAGAGCAGTATGAAGATCTAGAAGATTAAAACTTCCATCATTGTCATGTTCACTAAACAAGTCATCTGCATCATCTTTTTCACAAAGTGCAGATAATATAGATCTTGATTTTGAATTAACCATCAGTAACTTTCTTAGAAAAGCCCATGGTATTGCTTGCAGTGAGTCAGTCTCTTCATTGGACACAGTGGCACTGTTGATTTCCAGTAAAGACCTCAGGGTGAGTTTGTTTGGGTAGTACTTTTCAAGTCCCAGTGTTTTCAAAAATGAAAGAAGTACATCTGAAAATAAAGATAATAATATAAATGGTCACAAATGTTCATCAAAAATATATGTATTCTTTTGTTTTCTGACAGAATACAAGATTTTCCCCATTTAAGTATTGTTATTGTTTAAGGAATTGGTAAAGAGCTCAGTCTTCCATTTTTATTTGAAGGCACTCAAGGAAAGGAAGCAAGGTGTGAAACGTCCATGCAATTAGGTGCACTTTTAGCATTGTTGCCAAGCATCAGTGTTTTAAATCTGATACGAGCAGCTACAAGAAACCAGTGGAGTGCAGCAATATGTGAGAGCGTGAGATGATTGAATGCAAATAATGTATTGTGGCAACTCTCCATGGGGGCTGGAGGTGGATTGGCTGCTGTGAGGGAGTTGGAAGGATCATCTCCCACCATGCACTGGGATTTTAGTTACAGGGTCTTCTCCCCTCTCCCACCATTATGAGTGGTAGTTAGTTTAGTTGTTAGTGTTCTCCTACCCTCTGTTAAGCTTTGTTCCAAATAAAGTATTCTTGTTAAAAAGAGCAAAACAGGGTGGAAAATGGCTTATTTCTACAACCCTTCTATGCCACTGTCATGTTGGTGTCAGAAATACGAGTTACAGGAAAAGAGGCGGCAGAAAGCTGAGAGCTGAATTGAGCAGTCGGATGGTTCCAGTGCAGTGAGGCAGACCACAAGATCTGGTAAAAGGAGACTACATGCTGCTGAGGACAGCACCAACAAGTCCATCGAGCCAGCAGTGAAGAATGGCAATGAGCATGATGCTGACCAAGAGATGACAGCAGCTGAGCAGCAGCAATCCGAATGCCGCCCTACAACAGAGAAGGTGCATGGGAGCCATTTTATGCACAGAAATGCATGGTGGTTGGCTTCTACAGATGGTCCGTGGTGGAGATGGTGATGCAGCTCTGCCTGGTGCTGGAAGGAAAAGTGGTTCAGGCATTAGTTGATTTTCCTTCTGAACAACATGGAGAGCTGGTGGCATTGACAGTCAGGCTACAAAGGCACTTTGGCCAAGTGCCCGCTGCCATAGCAGCTGAAGGCTGTGCAGTGAGTGGATGCTAGCAGAGGAAATAAGCACTATGGTGAGGCATGCATACCCCACATTTCGAGAAGCATCTCACAAGGAGCTAGCACTAGATCACCTCATGAACGCACTTGACACAGACAAATTAAAATGCCAAGTGCAGCTTTCCTCTCCAAACTCACTGCAGGAGGCTGCCAAAGAGCGGAGCTCATACTGGGAGAGAGTGCATCGACTAGAGCGGTGCATTGTTTCACAGCAGCCAGCATGGAGACACTGAGTGCTCAACAGTCAGTGAGCCCACGTGTCGTGTGCTGGCACTGCAGGAAGTGTGGACATCGAACAGCAAAGTGCTGTGAGCCCAAACTGGTGAGAAACAACAGCGGGGCTTCTCAGTGGGGGACTGACAGCCCTCTAAGCCTTCCTCCCTCATGCATGCAACTATTTCCCACTATAGACTATGGATTTGTTGTCAGCTTAAGGGCATGCAAGTTAAAGCATTACTAATTGCATGGACATTTTGTATTGGCAATGTGAAACTGTTGTTGGCTAAGGCTGGCTGTTGTAGTGCAGCAGCGGTGTCCTGGGGCTCCCTGGTGGTGTCTCCCCTGAGCAACGCTGCTATCCTTGGAGAAGCTGAACACGGTGGAACATGTTGGGACTGGAAGAGCTGCAAGAAGAGCAGAGCACGGACCTAGAGATCTCCTGGGTGTTGGGGTGGCTCAATTCAGCTAAGACACCCGGGTGTGCTGACACAACTCCATACAGGCCAATAGCTAAGGCCCTGCTGGCTGGCTGGGATTGTCTTCAGATCGTGCATGGGCGGAACCGGTCCCTGGCCATGCAGCCTGAGAGAGCAAGTGCTGGGTGCCATACATGGAGCTATGGGTGTCGGGCACTTCGGTGTGGCTAAAACCCTATGAAGACTGAGACAGAGATTTTACTGGTCTGGCTGTCATGCTGACATTGAACTGTTCGAGCATTGTTGTGATCTTTGCACTGCTAAGAAAGGGCCTACATAGCAGTCATGGGCTCTGTTGCAATCATTCTGCTCGAGTGTTCGCATGGAGCAGGTCGCTATGGATGTGTTGGGGCCTTTCCCTGAGACTGAGGCAGGTAACCTTTAGTCCTGGTTGCCATGGACTACTTTACAAAGTGGCCCGAGACATATGCTGTTCCAGACCGGAGCACCACCACCACTACCACCATTTAGTAGAGAAGTTCTTCTGCCAGTTTGGGCTCCCAGAGGTGTCAGTGGTAATGAGCGAGATGTGCAGGCTTTTAAACATCCACAAGACCTTGACAACACCCCTTCACCCACAGAGTGATGGGTTAGTGGAACTGCACACTTACCACTCAGTTAGCAATCCTGAATTCGCAGCACCAGCGTGACTGGAACTAGCACCTACCTGTGGTTCTCCTGGACTGTAGAACAGCAGTGCAGGAGACCACAGGCTTCACCCCAGTGCAGCTCATGTTTGGGAGGGAGCTGTGCACTCTGGCTGGGCTGGCATTCAGGGGATCCGCTGAGTGCTGACGCTGGTGAACAGCCACTGCCCAAGTATGCGTGGGAGCTATGCCAATGCCTGTTAACCATCCATCAGCTGGCTCAGGACCACCACAGTGAAGCTAGCAAGCAACAAAGAAGAGCTTAAGACTCCCGCTGCCAGGGGCTGCCACTCGCACCCGGGATGTGCATATGGCTGTTTAACCCTCAGTGGCAACAGAAAAGGAGTCCCAAAATACACTCCCCTTGGGAGGGTCCCTGTGAGGTGTTAGGACGCTTGGGGGAGGTCATGTACTGTGTACGCTTGGGCCAGCACACACTGGCACCATATGGGCCCCGCAATGCAGAGACTGTTAGCCCCGAGGGTTCCAGGGATGAACCATCCTGCTAGCAGGCCAAAGGACTGAATAGCCCTGTTCCCACAGAGGCCCAAGGGCAGCCTTGTCGTAACAGGAGAACTCCTAGGCTAAAGGAGTTTGTGAGGGACTAACTGTTGTTGTGTGTTTGTTGTTGTTCTTTCTGTCTTGTTTTGTAGGTTCATCTGATGGGTCCCCGGGATGGACCATGCAAGATGACTGGGGTTGTGGAGACCCAGGGCACCTCTGCACTGTGTGCTAACAAATGGAGGTAGACCAGGTGCTCCTGGTCTGTGTGGTTCCTGAAGCCCTCCTCTACCTCTAAAGAGTACCAGTCAGTACTCAAGATAGCTATTGGCTAGGAATTCAAGTTGATCTAATTGTGTCATCTAATAAATCCAATGGTGTCCCCAATACCAATACCAGATCTTACCATCTCTACCCCCACTACTATGTCCTAAGCCTCATTCCCCAAATTTAATTGTGTTATTAACTTCAACTCACCTCTAAACTGGCCTGGGTCCCTCTGTGTTGATCGAAATCCTGATCCACAGTCTTTTGTTATGCATAAAATAAAGTCATGTTTAATTAAAGACACATAGCACATTTGCAGACTGTTAATAGTAAAATCAAGTTGAAACTGCAAAATAGCGACATATGTCAATACATTAAATATGTGAATGAATATATAATGTTGTGTACCACTTAAGTGATAAGTAGCTCCTACCTTTACTGACATCTCTATTAGAAGCCATCTTTCTTCAGCATTAGTTTTTTTTAAGCTGCAGAAATGCCTGTGGGACAAAATAAAAGCACTTGATACAATATGTCTGTCTAATATAGATCTTCTCCATGGTGATACAGTATCTCAAACACAAATGACTAAATGTAACCAGCAGATAAACTGATTAAATTTTGGAACTGATCCCAAGGTCACTCCGAGTCCAAATATCTCATGCAATTTTTCTTCAATAGCTTCTTTTCTCTTTGTTATACTGAGAGGCTACTTACACATTCACATTCAGAAACCTAAGTCACATTTTCAGTTTTTACACTTGCTCCATCTATGTGTTTCTCCATCTGTCCATGGAATTGGTGAGATTCTCATTAACATGATATCTCAAGAATGAGTGGTTGACCTTTTGTAGAATTTATTTGGATCTGATTACATTTTGGAACTGATCCAAACGTAGTCAAGCTCAAAGCAAGGTCAGTTGTCTAAAATCATCTTTCTTCAATAACGTCTTTCCTGTTTGACTAATATTGTAATGGTATTTCTGGCATAAAATTATTATACATAATATAATTTGATTATAAAATATTACATCTGTAAATAGTGTGTTTTTGGCTATTAATAAGCCAGCCATTCAGCCATGTCATATACAGGTTATGTGAGAGCTGTATTTACATACAGTGCACAGTCATTTCAGAACTTACACAAGATAACAAATATATTATTGACCATTTTATTTCTGACACTATTGATGATTCATCAAAAATGAACTGTTAGACACCATTAAAGCCTCTGTCAACTTATTTTTATACCTAGGCTGTAAAGCTTCTATCTGTAATGATCCCACACAGGTTGGAGTCAAGAGTAGATATAAGAGGTTTATTGTATCGCAGGGGAAAAAGCAAACAAAAGACGTCATAAAACCGGAAGTCCAAAAATACAAAACAGAGGGCACAGAGTGTGGGGGGGAAAGGGGAAAAGACAAGCGGGCAAAAACTAAACTGAAACCAAAACACACAGGAGGTAATCCGACCCTCGGGGCGAAGGCAGCACGCACTAGGGAAAAGAAACACAAAACAAAGAGAAATCAAACAAGTGCAAACAGGGAGTGATCAAGAACCGTGATATATACAAAGGTGAGCAGTAGAGACAAAATACTTAACTTGACTTAAAAATAGCGCTGACCTTCGTGGACACAGTTGCCGTGGAGACAGCAGGCGACCGTTGGGTCTCATACCCAGCGCGGCTTAACGAGCTGATCAAGATGGCCGCCAGCAGGTGCGCTGTGGCGTTTCGGGCGCCCTCTGGCGGCCGTAGACGTGACACTATTTCTAATTCTTAATTATTATAAGTTGCTTTTTGATTACTTTCGACTACAATGATGTAAATTTCAGTTTAGAAATTTCTGAACACATTTTTCCTGCCAGTTTCTTCTGGCTGAATATTTGTTAGAGTTGATGCCAAGCCTACCAATATCTCAATCAGAATTATTCATCTGCTTATACCAACCTGACACTGACCAGAAGACAGATGTTACAGTGGTTACTTTATAGCTTACTGAACTGTTCTGCAAAAATGTAGACACATTTTTGTAACATAAACATAAAAATGTAAACATCCACAAATGCTGTGCCACAAAAAAAAGGAAGTAAAAACAAAGCATTATAGAAGATCTGCTGTTATTCCTATAACATTTTCTAGCACTAGCACTGCCAATGAGCACTCTTTCACAGTCTCTGTCTGTAAAACCCCACAGAAGTTACTCAGTATGTGATCTGATACACCCAGCAGCTCTGAGCAGGCAAAAAAAAAACAGAATAATTGTACCCTTTTATTTTAATTAAATTGTTGTTCAATTAGAGAAATTGATAGATTTCTTCACTCTTTCAATTGCCAATGCCATTTAAAAGACAGATGTTTGGTCAACTTTTTAATATCTGTTATATTAAGTATCTAGTAGATACATACTTACATACATTTGCACTGGAGTCATCACTGTTATAAAATTGTTGTAACGGGAAAGGGAAAGGAAATGGTTTGTATCTTCCAAAGGAAAAAGCTGTAAAGTTTTATCATTGCTTACCTCATTTACTCAATTGAAGGATGCGTTCTCATGCTGATATCTGTGTAAATTCTTCTGTTACTGCTGCTTGTGGTTAGTATTTATGCTCAATGGACTGTTCTACACACTGAGATGGTATCAGTACTTCTGATTCACTATCTGCAAAGCAAGTTCTGCAAGTGAAAACAAAAGTCTGAGCTAAGATCTGGTCATGTTACTGAATAATTCACCAGAATAATTTGACAGCACTTAATCACAGTTACTCACTACTAAAAACAGTTCACTAACATGATCTCCACCTGTAAGCATACATTGTGTAAGTCCTACCGTTGTTGTGAAAAGTGCTGCATGAGGGTGGGGTGACATGAATAATGCATGTGCATGACTAAAACCTGCCATCTGTCATCTGATTCAAGTTAAATTAAGTACATTTAATTTTTTCATTCCATTTCTTAATTGTTTAAAAAATGGCACGATGTATCAAAAAATATTTCATTGTAAGGGATGAGGGTGACAATCCTGGACTTAGAGTGATAATGTATTTACTATAACTTAATGTAATGAAGGTGGAGGTCTGTGAAACTCTTTTTTAAAATGCTTTTTAGGAGTTTAACTGTTTTTTAGGTTTAACTGTTTTTTTATTCTACTTGAATGTTAGTATTAAAACAGGGTTTTAATGTTTTTGTGAATTCGTTTCTCATTTTACTCTTTTCTCTGCTTAACCCTCATCTTTATAAAAACAAATACACACCCATGTCATTTAAAAATGTTGTTTCTGTGTAAAACAAAGGGTGGATGAAACACATGGTTTGCAAAAAGAAACTACTCAGGAAATACTGGAATGGCAAAATAAATTGTGTGCAAATGTCTATGAGGTCATAGATGTCTCCTTCAGATATGATCATTTAGTGATTTTGTTTACTGAGCTACAGGTATTTCTGAACATGTGTGTTAGCTAATACTGAAGAAATACAGATGATGCAAAGCATAGGAACTATACATTTTAATCATTGACAATATTTAATACTTATTACAATTTTCATGCATGTGCACTTGTATGTATTTTATTTTCTTAGTAACAATGGACAGGAGGTCATGTTATTGGATCTCTGTTTTTGAATGTCACCTTCCCTACTACAATAGCCTCAGAGTATTGCAATAATATGGCATAGTCTTCTAATATACAGAAAATAAAATTAAAGTAAAATCCAGTGTATCTGTTATGCTTTGGAGTCTTTTATTTATTTATTTTTTAATTTTTCTGCCATGGTTTGCCTCTACTTCACCATCAATGCAAATCAATACAACATTCTTCTGACTAATCACTTTAATCCTATAATGAATCATTTTTGAATCATCACTATCATTTTTCTTTAGGAGGAACAGAGTTTGTCACTGTGGTTCAATTACAGAGACTTCAGTCTTTGCTAAGACACCCTGAAGAGGTTCTGGAAGAACTTACTAAAATGCTTTACACTGGATTTTCCTTTAATTTGTCCCATGTGCGTATATATTCATGCCATTGGTCTAAACTAAGCTCCACCAAATCTATCCAGATGTGAGGGAAGGACACAAGAATAATGGGGAACAATGGCAGTTTGTGGGGTTAAGCTACGGTCTGTAGTGGGGTACAGTTCACAAAAGGATTTAGCATGAATTTGTTCCTGCCACATGCTCCAAACTTATGAGCCTGGTCATTTGTACTTAAATGGTGCATAGACACCACAGGTAGTGTAGTCTAGGCTGGGGCAGGTTGGCAGGATGTGCCATGGTGTATACACAGCCCAAATTCATCAGCATTCAGTTTTCCACCAGATTTCAACTGAATAAAGTTACATTTAATTTAAAGCTAAATTAATTTAATGTTATTTTTATTCTATTTCTCTATTTCTATTTTATTTTATTTCTCATTAATTGCATGATATAGTAAAAAAAGTGTAAACACGTTTGCCTCTGCCTCACCCTCATTGTTTTAAAAACAAATGTACACCCATGTCATGACAGATTTGTTCTTATGAATAATAAAGAATGGGTAAACAAGATTGTTTGCATTGCTCAGGAAATACTGGAATGGCAAAGTAAACCGAAAGCTTGCAAACAAGTATGAGGTGGCAGCTGCCTGCATCTTTTCACTTTCAGATATGATCATTAAAACATTCAGTGCTTTGTGGGGCTGTCAGAAACCTGTCACCTAGGCTTCACTGTCACCTAAGCATCAGATTAATCATGGTCTTCTCCAACCTCTGGAAAAAAGGTCATGATCTTTCCCCAGACTACCATGAAGAACATGATTTTCATTGATCCATATGTTACTACAGAAGACTTATACTCAACTTTCTAGTGGAGTACTAGACTACTAGTCAGATGAAACCTATGGTGCACAAAGAGTTTAATACATAGAGGATCTCATTGTCAAAAGGTATTTATCAATAGAGGGTTACAAAAGAATTTACAAAACAACAGATGTAGCATCTTGCAATATCTTGCAAGAATCTTCCATGGGACAATAGTTTCCGGTACTCTTCTCATGTTATGGGGTACATACATGTGGTAAAGAATGCTATGGTTGTTATGTCTTGATGACAGCAAGGTAAAACATGTTGGGCATAATTCTAAATGATACTGTCTGTTTGATGTAAGAACTAGAAGATAACTCACCCAAAAAACACCATACCCACAATAGTACATGGTGGTGACATCATGTTATCAGGCTGCTACTTTTCAGCTGGGACTGGGGCTCTAGGGAATCATGAGGGAATCATGGATAGCTTGAAATTCTAAGATATGAGGGCACAAAACCATTTTTAATTGACAAAAAAAATGCAATTTTATCAGGAGTGTGATGGCATTTGATAATTTGCTATACTGTTCCTTAATTAATGCTTGAGTACTTATTAATGTACCAGTGGGCGACACGGTGGCTCGGTGGGTAGCACCGTCGCCTCACAGCAAGAAGGTCCCGGGTTCGATCCCCGGGTGGG
>JAOUQY010000002.1:22651169-22664002 GCA_028566355.1 Doras micropoeus | reverse complement strand
CAAGAAGATGAATGAATGAATGAATTATATTCATTATTATTTATTTAGAGAAATTATATACTGTAGTTAATTTTTGCCAAGTTCAAATATTTTGACTCAAGCACTTAGTTTACATTTAGTGAAAAACAGATCTGATGGTCAGAAGGCGTTACTATGGTTACTATCACAGGTGCAGGTGAAATATGAAGCGCAGTAACATTGAGTGATTCAGTAACTGTCACTCAACACAACACCTGACGGTAGCGCTGCAGCGACTCCTCACTCTGATCACTAAAAATAAATATTTAAAAATATATTTAGCTAAAAATAAACTGCAGCTGCTTAATGAAACTGTGCTCATTATTTATTATTAAATTGCTTGTTATTGTTCAGTAATTGTGAAATTGGCTGTTCCTTTCATCACCTCGGTTCTCAGTGAAGAATGGAGGCTGAGGCAGAGTCACGATCGCGCAGCGTTCCACTCGTCCCTTCACTCAGCTCTCCTGAGTGTCAGAGGAGCAGACTGTGTGATTTAGCCTGCAGTAATACACCACATCTGATTTCTTCACACTTTCAGCCGGATTCAGAGCAGATTCATTTGTGCTGCATTCTTTTAAATGAATTTGTCTCCACAGGCAGGATTACTGACACGGGGCTTAAAGCACATCCATCATCTATTATTGTTATTTAGTAAAGGCAGCAGAGGAGCGGCCCTGGGATTATCAGGATAAGTAGTGATTGATGATATTTTAATAGATTTAATCCCCCGGAGTGGCGATGTCTTGCAGCTGAGGGTTTATAATCCCTTCCTCACTTCTGCTGATCTGTTTTCTCTCTCTCTCTCTCTCTCTCTCTCTCTCTCTCTCTCTCTCTCTCTCTCTGTCCGTCTCCTCACATGACATCCTGCAGCCTTA
This sequence comes from Doras micropoeus, assembly GCA_028566355.1. NCBI lineage: Eukaryota > Metazoa > Chordata > Actinopteri > Siluriformes > Doradidae > Doras > Doras micropoeus. The sequence continues at coordinate 22,663,109 of JAOUQY010000002.1, read as the reverse complement.
GGAAGAAAACGTAAATGTAGAACTCTTTATGGATCTTTGGTTCTTGCTCAAGGAACTTATAGTTTTATGAAAAACTCTACAACTGAAGTTTAGTACGTTTAAATATCCAAAGTCACAGATGAACAGAATTCTGTTTTTTTTCTTTTTTTTTATTACCTTTTTACTAGCAAACAACAGAGTAATGTTCTGTTCACATCATTTCAAATAGCTTCAATAGACGTTTTTTTAACAAAACAGATAAATATTCCAACACTTCACTTATTAAATAAGTATTAAATGAAATAAACATGTTTAGGGGGAACTGAAGTTAAGATGACTTTTTGCTTCAGATTTATAAATATATACGAGTCAAATGAAAATGAAGATGTAAAAAGTGCGAAATAAAGGTGATTTGGGTTTTTAAAAAAATGTAAGAGGATTTTTTTAAAGAATCCAGATATGAATTAATACCTGGGACATCTGCATTAAAAAAGAAGATTATGTAGAAAAATGATTTAGAACTACTTGCAATAAAAAGAAGCTTATTTGGCTCACTGTTGTTTTACATTAAAATTTTCATGTTACATTTTTGTCCAATTTTTTTTGAGGTATTAGGCCAAGCATGTAATGCGTTATTTTTAAAATACTGCTTAATATTTAATAGAAAATAATAATAAAATGAGCCATTTGACCCACACTGATAATCTCATCAGGCCTGAAATAAGTTCTGTCATTTTCCGTTGGTCTTTAATTTCATTTCAAAGTCTGTAGAATTATCAACCTTTAAAAATACACTGAAAATAAAGCAGAATAAAATCATTTTATGTAATGATAATGGTGAAATTTAATTCAGGTGATAAAGCAGCTCCAGCACAGAGTAAACACAGAGAAGGGTTGAATAAATAGAAAAGAAAAAAAAGATAATTACTATGCTACACATGATTGCACTAGTGACACTCCATCCACTAGCGATGTGCACCGGCTGGTGGTACGGAATTTAAAAAAGTGATGGTGTAAGACAGCAGCAGGTATAAAACGTGGAGGGCCGATGGGACTATAGACAATAACACTGGGATATGGTATAGCGATTGTTATATATGATACAATAGTAGTAGAATATTCACAATATATGCTATATACAGTGATACTACTACTAATAATCATGTGCTGTTAAACAGTAGTGTGTACGTGATCTACAGGACGATGTATCTAGAATAAACAGTATATACACAGTTGGGTGCTGTGTGTAATGACTTACAAAACGTCCAGTGCAGTAGAGATGTGGAAAGACTCGAGTTATAGGAGGGAGAGCTCAGCTATTGTTATGCAGTCTGATTGCTGTTCTGTCTTACACTCAGGTGGATGAGTCCATGGCCGTGCTGATGTAACGATATTTTCACCAAATAACAATAATAATAATATTATTATAAAATTTCTAATTTAATAATAATTTATTAATAAATGTGTGTTTTTAACATAAGTTGCAGCAGCTGAAGAATGGCTTCGGGACACAGAAATAAAAACAAGGTCAGAGAACAATTATGTGATTCTGAGCCACTCAGAGGGAATTACACACGGACATGGAAAGGCTTTAAAGCTTAAATCTGAACATTACAACACAACTAGATGGATATTAGTGTGATTCTTAAAGTCAGTGAAGCAAACTGTGTGTATGTGATGTGTAATAAACACCTTCTACTGTACGTGTGTAAGGTGTGTATACGGTATATACTGCACTGTAGTTATTGTACATGCAGTTTGTATAAAAATCACATCAAAACTGAAAAACTATTCCGTGTCTCTTCCAGTATCTTTCTAAATGGCATGTTTGTGTTTTATAGGTGGTTATGAGTGTTTTTAAGGCTGTTTCCTAAAACCAGAATGTGCTTGTAAACCAGTGACTACAGTTTTTATCCTGTCTGAGAGTCAAAAACACACACGTTACACCTGAACATCACCTGAACATCACCTGAACATCACCTGAACATCACAGTCCATCTGCACCAGAGTATTACACAACTTAACCCAACACATAAAACTTTATGTCCTGAGTCTGGCCTCTGTCCCTGTCGGTCTCAATGAAGGAGGCGTGGCCTCTGTCCATGTCGGTCTCAATGAAGGAGGCGTGGCCTCTGTCCCTGTCAGTCTCAATGAAGGAGGCGTGGCCTCTGTCCATGTCTGTCTCAATGAAGGAGGTGTGGCCTCTGTTTCTTTCATGATGTCAAGCTTTTTTATTTGTTTATAGTTGCTGAGCATCCATACAGCATTAGTTCCTGTTATCACCTGCCTTATAGCAACTATATAACTTACACAACAATAAATAGTGGTTCCCTCACCAGCTTCTCTGTCTTCCTCTTTTGTGTTATGTTTCAGAGAAAACACAAACCCCTCTGTCCTGAATATGTAAAATGCTACATTACAGCTTTACCTCTGACTGATACAGAGCGCTGACACTGGAGACTCCTTCATCTCCTCATACAAAACATTGTTTTCAATATATATAATTCCTGTACAGTATTGTGTCTACTAGTATATACCATCCTAATCTCACTCCCAGTCAGATTTAAATTCACAGATTGTACTCATTCTGTGTTTTCCAATCCCATTACTAAAGGTATAACAACACACACACACACACACACACACAGAAATGTGTCTGTTCACTTGTCCAATCCTGCAGTAATAAAGAAGAGCACATTTACATTAAATACATAAACTAATACTTTATTTGTTGATGTGATGTTTGCCAGCATTTCATTGCTTGGTTGAATATTTAGCAATAATGCAGATAAAGTGCTTCAGAGCTGTGTGTGTCGAGGAACAGCTTCTTCAGTGACAGACCTTTTTTTCAATAAGGACATAGTAAAAAAAAGTAAAAGAAAAAATATATCATGTTTTGTAACATGATTACAATAAATAACCTGCTCTAGGTGACTATGGGTAACACACTTTAGACTTATAGCCATCATCTCATAGCCATTTCATTACACATGATATTAAATAATTAAGATTAAACACTTATAAACAACAAAAACACAATCAATGCTGAGGAGACACACACGTTAAAAATAGAGGTCCATATTTGTGTCCGTATCTGCACACTTCCTTTCCTCAGTTCTCGTTTTCAGAGTCTGTGCTGGGTGCAGGATGAGGAGACGAGACACTCCGAGTGCTCTTGGTGTCCTGTTTGGATGTGCTGGACAAATCTATGGCCATATCCTCCAAATCATCCGTCACAGAACCGTGTCTGGGCCATGTGGCGTCTCCGTCTTTCCCTTTAGTCTCCTCGAGGTATGGATCGGAGTGTGTGGGTTCAGGCCTCTCTGGGGACTTCTGGGATGTTTCCATGGACTTTTTATGCATTCCTGAATTAGAAGAAGAAAATATAGCGGTGTTAAAACATGACATAAACCTGCTCAGTTGGTGAGTTTAATAAGAAATCAGCTGGAACGAGGAAAGCCCACCTCTCAGCCCGAGGCCGGCTCCTGGCGGTGCTGATAGCTTGTGCTGATTTTGCAGAGTGAGAGGAGTCTCTGGGTCGACAAGGATGAAACTTCAGTTAAAATAAATCAGCCGAACACAAACTCACCCGTGTGCCTCACCTTACAATTGACTTATTTGGCTCGAGATAGAATAATAATCAGGATAGCATACTGTTTTCAATAACATTATATATTGTCTATCAATTTTCCCCAAGCTAGTCAGCTTCTAAAGTACAGCGCTGCTGTTCACTCCCTAAAGTAGCTACAGTGCCTTGTAAGTTCATAGCCCTTGAACTTTTCCACATTTTCTCACATCACACCCACAAACTTAAATGTACTTTATTGGGATTTTATGTGACAGATCAACACAAAGTAGCAAGTAATTGTGAAGTGAAAAGAAAACGATACATAGTTTTAAACAATTTTAATAAATAATAATCTGAAAATGTGTTGTGCATCTGTATTCCTCCCCCCGAGTCCACACTCTGTAGTTCCTCCTTTCACTGTGATTACAGCTGCAGGTCTTTGGGGTATATCTCTACCAGCTTTGCACATCTACAGGCTGAAACTTTTGCCCATTCTTCTTTGCAAAAAGCTCAAGCTCAGTCAGATCGGATGGAGAGTGTCTGTGAACAGCAATTTTCAGGTCTTGCCACAGATTCTCAGTGGGATTTAGGTCTGGACTGTGACTGGGCCATTCTAACACATGAACATGCTTTGATCTAAACCACTCCACTGTAGCTCTGGCTGTGTGTTTAGGGTCATTTTCCTCCAGGATTGCCCTGTATTTAGCTCCATCCATCTTCCCATCAACTCTGAGCAGCTTCCCTGTCCCTGCTGAAGAAACACATCCTCACAGCATGATGCTGCCACCACCATGTTTCACAGTGGGGATGGTGTGTTCAGGGTGATGTGAGGTGTTAGTTTTCTGCCACACATAGCGTTTTGCATTTAGGCCAAATAGTTCAACTTTGGTCTCATCTGACCAGAGCACCTTCTTCCACATGTTTTCTGTGTCCCTACATGGCTTGTGGCAAACTGTAAATGTTCTCTAACAAACCTCTCAGGCCTTCACAGAGCAGCTGTAGTTCTACTGAGAACAAATTACACACAGGTGGACTCTGTTTACTAATTAGGTGACTTCTAAAGGCAGTTGGTCCCTGGAGTTTATTTAGAGTATCAGAGTACAGGGGGCTGAATACAGATGCAGGCCACACTTTTCCAGATTTTTATTTAAATTTTCTTTTCACAACACAATTACTTGCTACTTTGTGTTGGTCTGTCACATAAAATCCCAATAAAGTACATTTAAGTCTGTGGGTGTAATGTGATAAAATGTGGAAAAGTTAAAGGGGTATGAACACTTTTGCAGGGCCCTGTGTATGACTGCATGTAGCTGCCAGTTGTTTGTACAGAATGTAGACATGTTATCTAACAGTGAGCTCACTGTGTAATTCACATTATGTTACACTACGGTTTGATGTTGCTCAACACACAGCTCTGAACTGTGTCATGAATAACAATAACTTATGCTTAACGGTACGTCGAGCCAAAGAAGTGAAGGCAAAGCCTACTTAGGACATCACGTGATCAAGTTTGAGCTCGGCTGAATTTTCAAGAATTTATTCATGTTAAAAACTCTTGTGACCCAGAGATACCCGTCTCTTAGCAAAATTAGTGTGTACATAAAATAGAACATAATAAAATTCTGCTGCTTTATAGAGAAATAGTATGTGAGAGATGTTCCTGATTATTATAGTTAGATGTTTTAGTGAAATATATATATATATACACACATATAGACACAAGTGTAACATGCTCCTGTAACGTCTCAGTCACAAACCTAACCCTATTATAATACAATAATATCCTATAATGCACAGATTAAATCGTGTTATTATTTAATAAACAAAAGTGTATAATCACTGATATGGTGAAGTTTTTTGTCCTGAAGACTCGAGTCTCATGGATGTTCCTGACAATTTAATGTGACTATGAAGAGTTAAAAAAGGAATGTGTCATTTATTATTAAATTAAACGTTGTCATCTTTGACATATTGCTGTGATATAAGAGGGATCATATTTCTGGCATGTTTGTTTATCAGTACATTATTATTTTAGCAGTCAAAGCTGCATTTTCAGTTAGCTTTAGCTTTTGTCAGCACTCCTACTTCCTGCATTTCTGTCACTGGTCTTTTGTTCCTGTACTGTGTATCTTTTATATGAGAAGGTGCAGGAAGTGTAGGTTTATTCAGCATTTATAGTTTAGTAAAGCATTAAAAGTACAGTAATGGTACTTAAGGTCAAATTAGCTATAAAGATAATGCACAAGATGTCCCATTGTTGGTGATCACGCCGCTCACCGTTAGTGAGCGCCGTTAGTGATCACTAACCTCATTTATCACTTGTTTAGTGAAGTTGTGTGTAAATGTTTGCGTGAGTCAAATGGAAGAAGGAAACGCTGACTTTCTCTGTGCTGATTTAGTGAGTGCCGTGATGACAGTTTAGGGTTACTGATAAATTCTTTGAATTTACCTCTCAAACCCTGCTTATATTCAAAACACATCGTATGGCTAATGACACAATGCTTAAAACACTCATTCCCATTGTTAGAAACTTACATCTATTCCATTCAAGTTTGGAGTTTTAGCCCTGCCCCCCTGCAGAATGTTCAGCTGTCAGAGGGGTTTAATTCACATGTTTAAATGAACAGCTTGAAATGTGCATTTCTTTACCAGTGAGAAAGCTCTCTGTGACTCACCCAGCAGCCAGGGCGCGCAGGAGCCCATCAGGCCGTTTTTGGCTGAGTTGAGGATGGACTCTGGTAAAGGGATGGAGTGACGGACCATGGCGCCGTACAGCCCGTATTCGGCCATCACGCTGCTGCGGCCCCAGCACTTCTCACGCTTCCTCCATTTGGCCCGACGGTTCTGGAACCACACCTGGACAAAACACACAGTGTAAAAATAAACACACCCCTCATTAAAAAATGTCACATGAACATGGCATGTTATGTTTCATGTAGTTTTTCTCACATAGAGACTTTGCACATGCGTGTTTTGATTTTTTCCACATACTGTAACTTTACTGTGATTTCCACATGTGAAAACATTTTACTCACACAATCATGTGATAAACCAAAATGCATATGGGATCCTTAGAACAAACTGAGAACAAAGACTTTTATATTTTATCCACCAAGAAACAGTACTTTTTCATGAATGGTCAAATATTGTATGTTAAGGTCAAAATTAGTACATTTATTATATTTTTTTATACATTTTTTAGTATACACTGAAAATAACATGCATCAGCTTGTTGTATATAATTATTTTTTTTTTACTAAACTGAAGAAATGGATAATGGAAAAATGGGGTTAGTTTGCTGAATGCGATGTAAATATTCTCTAATATATTTGCCTCATTTTGCCTTTCTAATTGCCTACAGCCTCTTCTGAACATCTGTTAGATCTTCTCACTTATAATATCTGTTTTTTCTAAATTTATTTCTCACAGTTTTGTATGAATCTAAGACACGTACCTGTATCCTGTCCTCAGGGAGCTCTGTCTTCATGGCCAGCATTTCCCGTGCATAAACATCTGGATAATGAGCCTCATTAAAAGCCTTCTCCAGTTCTTCCAGTTGGTGAGAAGTAAACACCGTCCTGACCACCAAAAAGAAACTGTACATTAAGGCACAAAATCCAACCTGGCCAGATTTTCCTAAATTAAATTCATGCTGTCTTTTCTGGGCTTGAAATTTACTTTTAATTTTCTTTCTTCATCTTTTTCTCATCCTAAAATATTATATTCTACTTTTCTTTTCTCAAGTTTAAATTGATCAATAGTTACATTTCCTTATCGTCAAAATCACATTAACTCGGTGAAAAAAGGATCAGCGCTCTTACCTGTGTCTCCGTTTCTTCCTTTTCTGAGAGTTGCTCGAGCTTTTCTCTTCGTTATGATCCCCAGAAAGACAATCATCATCTGTGTTCACATGGAGTAATATTAATTCAGAGAACTGAATTAAATGAAATTACATTTGATTCATGAATTTCATTCAGTAATTCATTTGCTAAATTAAAATAAAGAAAAATGCAATTTAATGTCAGTTGAGTATTATGTAACTTGCCAAAGTAAAATTAACATTAGATTTATTCAGGGTTTTTTGTTTTGTTTTTTTGTTTAGCTATTTGCTTACATGCCCAGCACATAAAGACACAAAATGGCATTTTTATTAAAAAGCGCATTTATGACAAATTCTAAATCCAGTTCTGGACATATAATGCATGGGTAATATTACAATTCAAGATATTATTGGATTACATTCATTCCAGCTTTTTTCCCTGTGAAAGTCTGGTGTCCTGACCAGTCTGTCTTCCCGCCTTGCTCCCAGAATTCCCGGGACAGACTTTTTACTAAATATGAATATCCGAGTGAATATCTCATTGTTTAATGTAAATATATCTAGTCCTATACATATAGATATTTCAGCACTAGTGGATGAACAGCACCCAACTTTTTCGTGTCGGGGGCCGCGGGTTAGGGGACCTACCGGAATAGACGTCGGGCCGCTTTGGCTCGGTGGTGGTGGTGAAATGCCGGTCAGTGCGGGACTGCAGCAGCGGGATGTGGCCCGAGAGGAAACACGGAGCACCGGGAGGCTGCTGCGCCGCCAGGCTGCAGAGGAAACCCAAACCGAGCGGCAGAGACCCCGCGGGGAACGAGAAGCCTCCGATCCCGGTCCCGTGACCCCCATCACCGCCCTCGTGCTGCCCGCTGACTCCTACACTATCGGGCTGACGGGGCCGGAAGTCCGGCTCGAGGCCCAGCAGGTCGGTGATGGCGAAACCTTTGGCCCGGAATCCAGACCCACTCACGCGCGATTTGTCGGCACCGTGATAAGTCGGAGTCGTTAGAAGCTTCGCGTGCGGAGTTTCCTCCACTTTTTCTCGTCCTGTCATGACTGTATGTAGTTGAGTTAGGTATTTAATATACAATATAATTGTTATTCTCAGACACCAGCACCCGGCAGGCCTGAGAGCAGTCTGAGTCTGGCGGGACAATTTATCTCTCCATCACTCCGTCCCGGGAACTCCAGCATCCAATCAGAGTTCAGCTACAGACTTTACTCAGGCGTTTCCCCTTTTCCTCCTCAATCCCACAGGATTAATTGCCACCAATTTTCCTTTAAATCCGAGAGGGATTTGCATTCACTTGGTCCTTAAGTAGGTTTTCCCCCAGATTTCACTCCTTGCACGAGCTTTTACACACAGACTATAACGATATAGCCCATATTAATCCTTTTGTTCTAGTATGTGTTTAATATTTTGTTAAGTAAATTTCAGTTAAAGTGTATTTAAAAAAACACACAGTAAGGTCAGATCTGTTTTCAGCTTATATGCATTATGCACTGAATGAAGTAGTCAGTATCATGTATTAAAGGATATTTCTTTACATGTATGATGGTGGTGTGTGTAGTGTCACAGCCTCCCAGTGTGACGTGTCTGGTTTTATTCCAGGGTTTAAAAAAGCCAATCGGAAAATGCAACCTGGAAAAGAAAGGTTAATTTTCTGTGCCTGTTTATAGGCTTGATAATAGAATTGCCTTTCATCTTTAAAACAATATTATTTATATAGATGCTTATTGATTATTAGTTTTATGTATATTACGATCTTAAATTATATTACGTTCTTAAAGTTGTTCGTAAAGCGCTAAGATTAAACGCTATCGGGAAATAACCCCGAGTTTTACACTCCATCAGCGGACAGCTGAGAACATCACAAAACATCTTCATGTTAAAACGTTCATGAAGTTCCTGGTTACATAACTGCAGTTTTTACTCTATAGCTCTCAGTTACAGAAGGGATTATTCATTTATGACTGCACTGTGCAGCGTCTCCCTCCTCAGTCTGTCTCAGGCAGGTTTTACTTGCCACCGTCGCCCATGACTTACTCATTAGGGAAAACATGTATATAAACTTAAAAGTTATGTCAAGATTAAGTTTCTTGGTAAAGATGCTTTGGGACAATGCCCGTTGTTAAAATGCTTTATAAATACAATCGAATCGAAGTGAACTCGTACTGACGCAGTGTTGTGTTCGTTTTTGTCTTTACTTATATTTCCAGGCTCAGTAAAGACATTAAAGGTCACAGTGCTGTAATCTGCAATAAACACGTTTCTAGCCTCAGAATTACGTATACATGACGTCATTTTGTACGTTAATCAGGTTTACATTTTTAAATAAGTTTATTGAACAGTAAATAAAGCAATAAAGCAACAGTGCATAATTACATAGTCTCTGATTAATTAAATAGCAGTGAGTATTATATCAGTCAGCAGATGTTTTAACGGGGTATTTTATGTTAATTAAGTCGCATTGCTGCAGAAGATATACTTTAAATTAAGCTGCAATTACAGGAAGAGATTAAGACTTAAGGTTTATTTTTATTCATTGTTCTAATATATTACAGTATAAGGTATAACTTTTTTCAGAATAATAAATAGTATAAATAACAGCCTTTAATAAAAACTTAACAATTGTAGTGAAGTTATGAAGGATGTGGGTTTTTATGGAAAGACAAGAAAATATGTATAAAATTAATAACTTAATAACAGCATACTTCTTTAAGCAGCTATTACAAATAATACCACTGGAAATATTAATAATTTAATAAATATTTATTTCAAAAGTGATCAAATAATTTCATTTCAGACGAACAACCCGAGAGCTGCATATCCGGTAGCCTACATAATTAAAAAGAATTTTACAAAAAATGTCATTTGTATCTGTTTATATTTTTTCATTTTAACTGATTTCTTTTTTCAGACCAGAAGGCATTTTACAGAGCAGCAGTACGGGATTTACTAAAAGTACATTTGCTAGTAGCAAAGTTAAACGGATTTATTAGAGTTGTGTGTTTTGGGTAATATGAGATTAGGAATAAAGGCTTGGGGAAGCAGTCTTGTGCCAAACCTGTTTAAAACTACATTCCTGTTGAAATGAGACCAAATGCATGACTTCCGATATCACAAACTGCTGAAGTCAGATGGAACCAAAAAAACAATTAGAAAACCATTTGTATCGAATATAATTAAAGAACACACACTGACTGGGTTTGATCAGTTAATCTGTCACTTCACTAAAATCTGCACTTTCCCTTGTAGATTATTGAACCTTCTGTAGCTTTAATATCCATCCTGCAATATTTAAAGAAAAATACTGTAGATAATTGTACAGTGTTGGACTTCATCCACTGTAGGTAAAAGATACACAAAAGGTGAAACAATAAATGTGTTATTATTTAACAAAGAAAAAACGTGTCATCGTTTGATATGGTGGTGTTTTCTGTAAGGAGATTTATTTCTTTAGAATTTACAATGAGAGAAAATTTACAATTTATAAACTGAGTGATAACAGGAACTAATTTATTTCATGGATGTTTCAGATCTTTAACGTGAATACGAACTTATTAAAGTTGTTCTTTAATAAATGAAACTGCTGCGGAATAGATGAATAAAACACTTCATGCTGTTCGGGAAAATAATCAGCTTCAGGGAGAAAAGAGTACCTCCACAGCAGCTCTGATTTTCCTGTAACAGCAGGATCCAAGAGTTTAACCGTAATTTAATACTTGGTTTGCTTTGTCACATATATTTTTAACATTTGTTAAATCTCTTCAACTTTCCAAGACTTTTGTCAATTTTCCAAATGTAATGTAAGCCGCAGTGAAACTGCCCACATTTTTACACGAAACGGATTTAGTAAAAGCCTACAGTAGGAGTTTTTTTTAACAATGATTAATTATTCCATATCAGTCATAAAGAACTCCACACAGTTTACTTTTTTTCTTACACGAGTTTGTCTTTATTTAATAATAACTTTATTTATAGTCATATTTTATATTATCTTCGTTATTGAAATTACATTTTTACTGTTTTATAGTTTGTCACACTTCCGCGCTGTCCGGATTCTCCACTTCACTGTGCTGAGCTACAGCTTTAACCAGCTACATCTTTATATCAGACACGTTTTGCAGATTCCTCCGTGTCTGCTTGTGGCCAACAGCAGAGTAAAAACCTCGAGTAAGCTACCAACCCTCTGCTCTACAAGTGTCTAATCGATCCGTTAATTAATCACTTATCGAATTAATTAATTAGACTGCGCAGCACTTACACAGCAGAAGGACATAATAAAAGTTAACATAGACAATACAGCACACACACACACACACACACACACACACACACAGAATGAATAGCGCGTGTGTGGGGGTGTGCAGGAGAGAGTGGGGGCGTCAGGACGCGGTTTTCTCTCTCTAGAGAATAAAGACAAAGAAAATCCACCTGTGATCTCAGGGTTAATTAAAAACACGCGCCCTCATGAAAACATTTAACTCACACATTTACATTTACATTTACATTTATGGCATTTAGCAGACGCTCTTATCCAGAGCGACTTACAAGAGTGCTTACTCA